>LD363951.1:0-33255 GCA_001465055.1 Ptychodera flava
AAGGACAAAAACAACAATATCAATGACAAAAGTAACTATCGTCCGATTGCAGTTTCGTCAGTTGCTTCTAAGCTTATGGAATTAATTTTACTTAGAAAAATTGAATGTTATCTTGAAACGTCACATTACCAGTTTGGTTTCAAATCTGGTCACTCGACCAATATGTGTGTCTTTGTACTTAAAGAAGTAATCAATTACTATAGAAAGCATGGTAGTAATGTCATTGTCACTTTCATGGACGCCTCCAAGGCATTTGACAGAGTCAACCACTGGGTTCTCTTCAAAAAGTTGATTGATCGCAAAGTACCAGTGTATTTTGTCAGATTTCTCCTGAGATGGTATCGAACTCAACAGACTTTTATTCGCTGGGGTGCATGTACCTCCAGTGGTTTTACTGTCTCCAATGGTGTAAAGCAAGATGGGATCTTGTCACCAAAGCTTTGTAACATCTATATTGATCATTTGAGCTTTATGCTGTCTAATTCCAAAACAGGTTGTAACATTGGAGGACTTTTCGTCAATCATTTAATGTATGCTGATGATATTTGTCTGATTAGTCCTTCTGTCAAGGGAACTCAGAAGTTGGTCAATATTTGTAGTGACTATGGTGATACTCATGATATTTTGTTTAATAACAAAAAGACCAAATGTATGTGTGTGAGATGCGATTAATCTATGATTCGTCACATTCCTTCTGTGTATCTCAATAGAGTTAAATTAGTATTTGTCACAAAGAAAACACATTTGGGTTTTTGTTCTCAACGATCACTTTCGTGATGATGACGATATCGAGCGACAGATGAGATGCTTTTATATATCAGCTAATATGCTTATGAGAAAATTTTTCTCGATGTACCTTTGAAGTCAAGAGTGTTCTTTTCAAAACATATTGTTATCAATTGTATGGCGGTCCAATTTGGATGAAATATTCTGTTAATATTATGAGAAAATTGAAAGTTGCTTACAATAATGCTGCTCGTCTTTTATTGGGTTATGATAAACGTAGTAGTGCAAGCTCTATGTTTGTATCTAACAGAATCAATAACTTTGATGCCTTGCTAAGAAGGCAAATTTATGGTCTAAAGCAAAGACTTCTGAGAAGCAGTAATGATATTGTACGATGTGTGTATGACTCATTATATTTAAACTCCGAAATGATAAAGTTATGGAACAAGCTTCTAATGTATAACTTAACCAAGCTGTGTATATTTATCACCAGATTTTCTTTTGTTGTTATATGGACAATGAGTCCGAAATAAAGTCTATAATAATAATATGCCAACAAAATACCTACCATAAATGTGTGGAATCATCCTATGACGTAGTGAAATTCGTCACTGGTCTGCAATCCGACTGAGATAATTGAGCTTTCATATTGAGCATCATCAAGTAACCCTATCCAAGTCATCTTTGCGAGGTGCAGAGTCAGATGTCGACTTGATTTTTTTTTCATTAGAGCCTCGAATCACTGACGTACAATTTACGTAAGGAAACGACATGGAGACAAAGGTTTTGCCAAAATCCAGGGGCGTTTGCACATCACGGCATCGTCACAACCTTTCCCGTTAAGTCAATTGCAGAATTGAATGGCCGCAGGTGAGGATAGCATGTTGCAAGGGGGCGCATGTACTGCCATGGCGTGGGAGTCGAGGCGTCATAGTGGCCTAGAAGGCAGTATCGGGTCCCTCATGCGATTCAACCACTCATCGGGCAACTTGAACAAGTATGAGCTCCCAGGTTGAACATGTGTTGAGCCTCCCAAATTCAGCAACGATGAGAAGGGTACTTCTTTTTCCATTCAAATGGGGCTGTCAATGAGCGGGCCAGGATTTGGGTTGTGCATGTTGGTGGCTTTATTATCGGGTGGCAAAGAGTTAATTACAAAAGTTGAATGGTGTTGATGGTTGTCGGGTTGCGAGTGTCGTTATGTTTATGATCGTCGGGTTCACAAGACGAAAATCCAGATTTATGCATTGCATAAAGGTAGCATGAAGATTATTAAAGTTTTTCATTAATCACCTTTTTGCAGCATAAAGTTACACCTGTAAACACCTTTATGCAAGCACTTAAATAGGTATAATGGCTCACTACAATTAATCATCATTATGCACCCTATTAAAGTTGCACAAATTTACTGCTTTATGTACATCTTATATCACCTTATGCATATTTATGCACTTTTTAAAATAACCAGAATTTTGCTATAGCTTTCCTTTTTTCCTTGGATGCCATTGATTCTTTGTTAAAGACTTTCAATGTGCTATATGAATTATCATAAAAGCAATTCAACAATATAGAATAAATTGAATTTTTCTCTGGCAGGAGTCAATTCTTGAAAAACACTTATATCATTTCATTAAATTTCGCAGGCAGGTCAGAAATACACTGTGTTGTGGATCTTTCCCCCATATTGACTAACGAAATCCGGTCGTTGTACAATGTGCATTTACTGTGTACTATTTGCATCCTACAATACCATGCTAATGATGAAGGGAGACTACAGAATTAAGTTTGAGTTTAAGTTTGAATATAGATGACATACAGATGTGGCTAGTTAAAAAAGGCAGGTTCTTATCAGCTTTATCCTTTTTTAGCAAACTGACTGACTGCACAAATTTCAAAGAACAGATGACTTAAATCACATAAACATTATATATGGACATCAACTAATGCAAAAACCAGAAAATTGAAAATTGCCCCTTTAAAGTCCATATATTACCTATGAAAAAAATATTTTTTTTATTTTTTTACTAAAAACTCTTATTGGAGTCATGTGTCAAATGATGGTGTCATTTTATTCATTTCTGTTGATAAATATATGCAATTTCGCTAAAAATTAACGGCTTGAGAAAAAAAAATCTCTGTTTGAACCACGCCCTCATCTGTGACGTCACGTGACGCCATTGTTGTGCAAATCAATCTATGCCTCCTCTACATACACAAGCAACAATGGCGTCAAATTTAAATAATCTAACAAATCAAACAAGATTTTCACATTATTTCATCACCGAATTTGAATCGTCTTGATTATCATCGACCCCCCTCATTGCCCACGACTCAACTTTCATTCGGCCTGTCTCTGGATGAGGGAGATTTCTCTGTGCGTGGCAAACGCATTTGCTTTTGTTTATCTGATAATGATCTAAGGTAAATATTCATGAGTTGTATTTTTGTTTTTTCAATTTTTTTCACTCTCATAACAGTAAATTTCTTAGATACCCCACAACTTTCCCATCCTCATTAGTGTCACTATGTTCAGAAGAGATGTTGTCAGGTTTTAAAACAGATCCAATCTTCACCAAATCATCTCAGGCCAATCTGCTGCCTTCAAATCACTCTGCAGATGCTTGAGTTTCTGATAGATAATAACATTGTAATTGTCATTATGTGAGCACAAAAAAATCTAAAATCTATTACAAAAAACGCTTGTTTAAAATTATCAATCCTTGCTTTATCATAAGCTCCATGTTAGGCACGTCACAGGCTTTTTCTAACATCTTAAACTGAAGTTCTAAATTGTTTTTCAGCTAACATTTTTCTACATTAATTGTGGTGAACTGTTAGAATTTCTGAAATACAGAATTAATTGCTTGTTCAAACTTATCACAACAATATCCTTGCTATCTTGATGCCTGCAGGAGTGTGCATAACATAAAACAACAGATGACAAGGCTTATTAATTAGAATTTGTATGACGGACAATCACTTTTAAAGGGCCACGAATGTTAACTTTTGAAATCAACTTTATCAACTATTATCCCTTGTTGTACTCCCTAGTGCATGTTAATGTATACAGTTTCTAGCTTGTCAACTTGGTCTGTACATATGTAAACTGCATTGTTATTGTTTGCAGTTGAATGATCGTATTGACTATGATGGTATGGAAAGTAGAGCTGTACATAAATGTAATAAAGTTTGATTTTTGAATTTTACTGAAAATGTTCATGCACTATACATCGGGGTTTATGATAAAACTGTAAATATTTTGTTTTCCAATGAAAAACTTGCTATACTTTTGCATATACCGGTACAAACGTTTAATAATTAACATTATTGGACTTCATTAGAATATGATGGTTACAGGTCTATAGTAATGTGTACAAGAAACTTGATTTTGGATCTCCACGGAAAATGTTCGTCCAATGGACATTGGAATCATTGAGTAAACTATGAATAATGTTTTCAAATACAAACCTAGCCAAAGCTGTGTATTTATAGACTTCTGATAATTCCTTTACAAATACTTCATTAGACTAGGAGGTTAAAAGTTTTTATTTATGAAGGCAAGAAATTGCATTTTTGAATTTCACCAACATATTTATTCACTATAAATTGGAGTCTATAAGAAAACTCTGAATACTTTTCTGTCAAAACTAACATAATCTGTGCTTTCTGAGGTGCTTGACAATCAATACAACTGTACTCGATTCAAATAGGGTATTTGAAGGTTCAGATGTGGACAACAACTATGGTATTGGAAATTCAACTGAACACATCATTTCACTTTTCATGGTACTAGTGGTCTACAGGTAACTGTTAAATAATTTCCCTGACAAAACTTGCCGTATCTCTAATGTGTTGGTAGTAGGTATTGTTAATTGCCCTCAGTGAGCTCAATTTACAATAAAATAAGCCTCAGAGAGCCAGGGTAAGATGTTCACGTGACAAATTGTTATCTATTTGTTCGTATTTATAGTTAAATGACTTTCCAGAATGAAATCATGCAGGGAATCATTTTTATCTGTCAAGAATATTTTTGAACACTGAAATTGCTTTTTGACAGGACGGGTACTTATGAATGTTAAGTGACACCCCCTACCCCCATGTTGTTTGTAAAATACATGACCCCCTCCCCCACCTTTGCAGTTTTCAAATTTAAAGTTGCAATATGGATCAGAATTTACCTTCATATTTTGAAGATTTACATGTAACTTTATAGAAAAATCCATAACAATTGTATTTGTAGATTCGACTCTAATTTGAATGTATTGATTTAATTACCGAATAAATTACCATTTTGGTACGTACTATTTGGATGCCGGTGAGGCTTATGCTAAAAAGTGGGCTGCCCTCGAAGACGAAGACGTTGGATGTCTTTCGGACTGGCTTTGCACAGTCCGTGATAAGGTAAAATCTCGCATTTCACGTCTTTGTTCTTCCCATACTGTCATCAACACTACATCTGCTCTAGATGACCCTTCTGTACGGGAATGTCTAGATGCTTTACACGATAAATATGTTGTTGTGCCTGCAGACAAAGCATCAAACAACATCATCTTTGTCTGCAAGCAATATTACATTCAATGTTTAAAGAACGAACTTCAGATTAACTCAGATAATGAGAGTAGCACAACATACTCTCTTTCAACCTTATCTGAAGAGGAAATATTGCAGAACCATTAAACAGTTTTAAGTGAGTTTGGCATCAAGTTAGCGCAAGATGACAAGGTATTACCTTATCTATATAGGATTCCTAAGATCCATAAGAATCCTTATAAACAACGGTTCATAGCTGGTTCCAGTAAGTGTACAACAAAACGCTTGTCACAACTTTTAACCATCATTTTATCAACCATTAAATCTGGTTTGGTACGGTATTGTAACAAAGTTTATGAAACTAGTGGGGTCAATCAAATGTGGATATTAAAGAACTCCAAAGAATTGCTACATATTTTACAAAAGAACAAAAACATGTACAATTCATGAAGAAAGCCTTCTTTTACAAGAATGGTAGTCGTAGGTATGAAGACATTGCCATCAAGCGCAACTTGGGCTATTTCACCAACAACAGCGATGCCAAACTCAAATACAGTGATGTTTAGGTGATTCAAATGCTATATTTCCTTATTGACAACATATTTATCAAGTTTGCTGGCATGACATTCAGGCAAACCATAGGCATTCCCATGGGCACAAACTGCGCCCCACTTCTTGCAGACTTATTTTTGTATTCGTATGAAGCAGAGTTCATACAATCACTTCAGAAAGCTGGATGTAAGAGGATTGCCAAGCGATTTAACAACACCCACAGATATATCGATGATATCATCAGTTTAAACAATCCTGGTATATCCAATTATCTACACCACATCTACCCATATGATTTAGAAATAAAAGAAACAACTGAAAGTGTGGACTCGGCCTCATACCTAGACGTATTGTTTGAAATTAGACAAAATACACTACATACTAAGCTGTATGACAAAAGAGACGATTTCAATTTTGAAATCATGAACTTCCCTTTTTGTCGAGCAATATACCATCATCTCCAGCTTATGGTGTGTATATTTCTCAACTTCTTAGATACAGTAGAGCATGCAATTCATATGAAGACTTTCGAGTAAGACACAGCCTATTAGCTCGAAAGTTAGTGAGGCAAGGGTTCTCAGAAAGTCGATTAGTGAAATCATTTAAGAAGTTCTACGGTAGATACGGAGATGTTGTATCAAAATATGACCTGTCTGTTACTCAAATTATGAGTGACAGCATACCAAATTTTGACTCACAAAAGTAATTTGGTGAATTCACCAAATAACGATGGATTTGTCACTTTGGGTCAATCTTGACGGGTGCGGCTAGCTGGCAGGGTACGCTTAGCCATTCCAGACACCTAGTACCACCACTACTTTGTGGTTCAAGATGACCCATTGCTTTAGTCATTTTCAATATGTTCCTTGGACCTGGTAACTTTCTTAGTTACCTTGAATGATAACAATTATTGGACCTGATTTGATGTCTATTGCGAGAGTAAAGCAAAGAATTCGAAACGTCATTTTTACTATTTGAATATGTACGCATGTGTATTTGGTGCATGGTAACGGTTTGCGAAATTGCAACATCGTGTCAACATGCCTAGTTAGCCTTTTCATGGGCAAGCGGTCAGGTCTCTGCCCGCGTCCTGTGTCTCTGCTGACTGATTCAGTCTAGTACAAATGGAAGAAATTAGCCAAAAATATTGGCAAGATAAACATTGTTTGGTTAGGTCGAAAGATGGAACGAAAAAAAGAGTGACATGTGACTACTGTACCACATAGAGGAGGCAGACTGTGTCTACAGTTTCTCGCGAAAACAGCAACATTGCCACTGTGTGATGATCAACTTTGCTAGCCAGTGATGTTTCCTCAGGTAACACCGACCTACCTAGACTGTCGACAGTCCTCGTGCCTTCTTTTGACCGGAGTCACTTTATTAAGTGCGGTAGCAATCCAACGTAGGCGATCGAGTGCCGAAGGAACGAGCGACTGTTATACCTTGAATGCGCCCTCGCAGAACCGTATGAAAAAGGCGACTGTGACGTCACAACGAGTGAAAGGAAAAGGGTGGGCTTAAACTGTCAATTAAAGCCAATATGGCGAGTTCAGAGCAGCGCAGAGACTACTCTGACGCTTTGACAAAACTCGGATACTCACATTTGAAAGAGTTCCAAAGAAGAGTTATAGACGGCTATGTTGATGGGTGAGATGTTTTTGTCAGTGTACCGACAGCAAGTTGGAAGTCAATGACTTACGAAGTCGCCCATTATGTTCAGGACTCGATCAAGTTTACAGCGGGCATGATAGATACGGCAAACACAAAATCTATCATGCTTGTAGTATCTCCATTGATCGCACTGATGAAAGAACAGGTCTGACGACACTCAAACAGAATACAGGGACGGCTGAAGCCCAATTGTTTTTAATACAATGCTCAAAATTAGTTTTAAAAGTTTGAAAATTGGTTCATTTTATTCAGTAAGTTCTAAATCTTTTTACGATCACGGCAGAACCTGGAAGCCACAGCTTGTAGTTAACATGAATGTATGACCTGAAGGATGAACTTTCACTATCCAAATATGGTATTGTTGCCCCAGCTTGTAGTTAACATGAATGTATGACCTGAAGGATGAACTTTCACTATCCAAATATGGTATTGTTGCCCCACCCATTACTATGACGCGTACCTCATGAATATGTGATAGCAAGGGGGATTGCGTGAGGCGTAACAGTCGATTGTACCAGCTATAAATACCGGAAGCTACGCGAGACCAAGCAGTACAAGCGACTGGCGAGAGTCTACGACCTACCAACACCATGCAGACCCTACAATTTGTAATGTGAACCGGGCCGTAGTCCCTCCGCAAGGAAATAACTTAGATATGTTAGTATTCATTGATAATCTATATCCTTCAGGTCAAATATGCATTTTACAGAAACAAAGTAAAACTGCAGTCTCCATTATTAATGGTATGGTCTCATATATGACGCGTCCATTGACGCACTGACATGGCCATGCAAGACCAGACTGAGAGGCAAGACAGTTGCTAAACTTCTGCAGTGGTGGATGATACTGAAGTGGGAAAAGTTTTCAAATAAATATACCGTGCAGATACCCTGCCTTTTAATATGAAAAATGTAACAACATGCAAAGGGTGGGGGGAGCATTGCGGAAATACTGTCAGGCACGCGGTGAACACAACCAGAGCGGTGTATGTGGTCTGGACGCTCGATCCATCGAACGTACACAGTAGGTGCACATGGCGCGGCACTGACATACATGTATATGGGTGAGAAAATTCAATCACATGATCTTTTGTAGAGCTGTACTTTATCATATCAATATACTTATATTTCTGAAACATTGTGATGCTATCAAAGTTAGGCAAACGCAAAATTTACAATACATTATCATTATTACTAATTATATGTCAAGTTCTGTCATTGTGTCAACATCGCCCCTCCAACGTGCACTCTATTGAGACGTCATCGCTCTTGGTGGTACTTGTCACGTGCACAGCAGAAACGCCAATGTTTTCGTTTTGAAAGCTTGTTTACAAAACAGCTTTTCTAGGCGGCCGTAACGTATCAAAATAAACGTGTTTGTGTTCAGGGATTGGTAAGAGGCTTAGATAAGAAGAGTACTCCAATGTAGTATGGTCTATTTGCTTTAGTTTTACGAAAAAAAAATCGACAATTTTGATCCATATTGCAACTTTAAGGTGACCTCCCTTCAGTTTTCAAATTTAAGGTGACCCCCCTTCCTGGATTTTGCCCCTGGCTGTAAAAACTGAATGCTCCCTTGTAGAATAACTGGTCATCTGTGTACTGTTACACATTGATCCGACAAGTGTATCCCTAAATATAGCTGTTAGGTGCTCTGCAAATACAACCAAACATCAAAGGCCAACTAAGTAAAATTGCCTTACTTGTGTTGTAATGGTTCTGTTTAGTGATGTACTATAATTCACCAACACGGGTGCTTTGGTTACCCTGTCTTTCAAGTTCACGACTTTAGACTAAAAACTTATCAGTGCAGACTTTGTAGTACATACCTCTCATATTTTCCCAGTTGTTGGCATGCCTTTTTGTGTGACTCTGTCATTCCTCTGGGCACTTCACTTTCCCTATTTGTTCAACCCCTAATAAGTATCTCCAGGGCACCTGCAGCATGCAAGGATATAAATAAAAAAATTAAAAAACCTACCATGAAAAATCAAATTATCTCAAACAAAGACGAGAAATCATCACATTTCAACTGACAATAATGACGGTGAATAACCAAATTAATCTGACAGTCCATTGACCCTCAATTTTAAATCAGACAATATCAAGCATTTGCATGGCCTAAGTATGTAAGAACAGGTAGACTGTCAGACCCTTGGTGAAAAATGTACTCTTTTAACATCCATGGTAATACAAATATCCAAAATGTGCAGGTCGGAAACAACACCACATTTCATTTTCAGCTGAAATAGTAACAATTTAGAAAGTTACAAATGAAAAGATGCAAAATAAAATGACATATAATAATTAGGTAGGATAACACTTAATTTAATGTTAACTTAAAGCCCCCGCTAGTTGTATCTTCTAGCATCAAATACACCAAAAATCAGCTTATAATACGTGTAGCGGTTTGTGAGTTTTTTCGTTGGACAGACAGACAGACATCCCCACATGACATCAATACATACATACAGACAGTCATCTCACATACATGTGCAGACTTTTTTCAACCATATAACCTTCCAATTGCCATATCTGTAAGGCAAATGGGAGCCAACAAATAATACTGCATATCAATCATGTGTTCCTAGGATTATTTTTCATGGGGACTGAACAGAAATCACCGGGGAAAGGCCTTTCCTTTGGGGGGGGATGTCGGTATTTAAAAAAACATTTTTGAAGCGTCATGCATGCCTTTTGGGCAGGGTTATCATTTTTGCACAACTATCAGAACTATTTGAAAACAAGGTGTGGCCAAAACAGTCCTTCAACAAAAACATTGGAATCTGTTCTAAGGGCAGAATATTGACAATTTTCCCCTATACAACATGCATTTTACATGTACATTTATCCATGTTTGATAATTTATGTAATTTTTGTAATTTGAATTTGGAGGTAAAAATACATCTGTGTACAAGAAATTTGTTTCTTTTTGGATTCCATCAAAAATGTTGATTCACTATTCATTGTAGTCTATGAGGAAACCATGATTTTTTTTCAAAACAAAACCAGCCATACCGGAGTTTTTATAGATGCTTAATTATTGATATGAATGTACTTGATTCGACAGATCTAGTTTATAATGGTGAATGTCAGCATGAAATCTGCTTTTGGAATTAATGGATTGTTGATTCACTAATCATTTACAGTCTGGTCTCTGAAGAAACTGTGAATAAATATTTTATATACGACACAAGTTTAATCTGTGCTTTTAAAAATGTTTGGCAATTGATATAAATGTACATTATGAGAATAGTGGTTAAACGGGCAGATGTGAACAACAAATATGATATTGGACTTTCACCCAAGTGATTATTTCTAAAGGTTTAAGGTATTCTTTAAAAGTTCAAAGTCAGATGAAAAATTATATGTCAATTATTAATATATCATTTATACAACCCGTGTCCCATATGGCACATTGGAATTTGGGAAGGACAATCTTTTCCATGCTAACACTTTTTGAAGGGTCATTATTTTTCCATTTTAAAAGCACTTTTCCTGATCCCTGGAATTGCCTTTGTTCTAGTATGAAGGGGATTATGGAAGTGTGAACTTTTGTTTGAAATTGTAATCTTGTGGGTAACTTTTCTGGTGAGAAAATCTGGTGCCAACACAGACGTTAAAAAACACCAACCAATCCACCCGCCCGTAATTTTCATCCAGTCCATGGCAGGGATCAACAGTCATAAAGGTCACAATAGCATAAAGTGACTTGGAAATTCGACGTTCATAATTCATTTGAAATTATCAGGAATATCGATGATTTAAAATATACAAACATTAGACATTTTGCCAGATACAGAAATTGCTGAACATGTTTAAATGAGAAGGAGTAGACGTATCTCAGACACTTTGTCTGGTTGAGAATGAGAGAACAAGCTATGCATTGTACATACCTGGTATATTGTACACGACGGCCGTCAAGCTGATGCAGGACTCAGCGGCGATCGAGGCCTTGAAGTGTGTGTCGACCTGTCGCTGGTGCGGAAAAGAGTTACTCTCTTCCGTTCAAATTGCTAGAATGGGTTGCCGAGTTTCGTCCAGGTTGAACGGAGAATAAAACTTGTTGCTTGTCGTACCATGAAGCTTTTGCTTAGCGCTGCCGCCATGGTCGAACTGGACAACGTAACTTCATGATACGATCGATGACTCAACACTGGCACTAGATTCAAACGTACAGCATAGTCGTCGAGATGATCCAGCATTTCAAGGGTAGACTCTTTTGCAAAAATCCCTAAACACCGGCGGGACAAGTCAGTAGAAGCCAAAAGATGGACAACTTAAAATTGTTGGCGGTGCTATGTAGGTGACGGGACACTAACATGGCGTCTTCTGAGTTTGTACGGCTGCTTAAGTTCTAAAATATTAACGAAACGAACTTTGCAAAAAATTTTTTGATAACTAGCATATTTTTTGCAAAGAATTTGATGATAACTATCATTTTTACTCAATCTTGAAGAAAATTATCTTTTTTTTGCTCTCGTTAGACAAAAATATTGCCAACTGAACCCTATAATCGTGTTTCGCCAGATTAAAGCACAAGGTTAGAGGGTCATCTCTGCCGTTTGCGTGTACAGACTTCGACTTGTATTGAAGCTCTTCATGAATATTCCTGGTAACGCACACAGACGTGCCCAGCCAGTGCACTGTGCCGGTTATTTGGCGAGATCTTTTATCAGGATGGTAAAAATAGCAGCTATTAGGCCCAATTCAAACTTAGGGAAATAATCGTATAGTACGAATAAAGACAGTCGGTGCGATAGTAGGCCTAGCGAGTCTTTCTAAACAAAAAACTGGGGTTCCCGGTATGCGATAACTTGTTTTTAAAAGTTCAATAAAATATTCATGTTCGTTCGTTTCTCAGTATTGATTAATTCGTGGAAAGTATCGCGTCTCCTGACTATGATTTAACATACTGACTCCCTCTTTCTTTTTTGTCGATCGATAAATGTATTTTCATCTTCAATATTTATCCTCATTTGACCAATGTTGTATCCTAACCCACTGTAATTAGTTTCTGGCGAACATACAAGGACGTGTCCTATTCACCAAAATGGTGCAATGTTTTGCGACATCGAAGAGACATTGCAGTTCGGCCTACGTGCTCAACGAGGTTGCTCCATAAATAAGGTTACGTATATAGGAGATGGACCAGTATCTTTTAAGAATGATAGCAGGGATGTCACAGCGAGGGCGTGAAAAGCAGATGAATTAATTAAATAAAAAAACGGTGTTTGGACATCATTTCTGTTTATTTCAATTCTGAATACACTTTGAAATCAGTCTGATATAAAAACCACCCACCTGTATTGACGGGAAAAGCGAAATTCTAGCATTTTTTACAAAATCTATCATCGTATATCATCGAGTCACGGTCGCAATTAAAACAACGAAAAAGAGTTCCCCTTTTACGAAAACCAAGGCCTTTGGATTTATTTGGTGAAAAAACTGAAAATCTTGGAGAAATTGCAATGATTTTTAAATATTTTTGAGAAAAAATTGAACAATGTGAAAAGAAAATTTTCTAAGTGACTTTTTTCCAATTTTATTCTAGAAACAGGAAAATGTAATGGTATGTCTCCGTAATAAATATCTCAGAAAATTCAAATTCAGATTGAAGATCTTGTCAGACTTTCATATTTTACTAATAAAATTAAAACTTACTGAGACCTACATTGATGCGAGGTAGAAATACAATTTTTTTAGCATTTGTAATTATTAATACCTTCAAATGTTGATGGAGACATTTTTTCTTTGAAAATATACACATAGTAGAACAAGACACTGCATAAAAACGCTATAATACTTACTATATTAGCATGAATTATTGCCTGTATTTTAGCTGAATAGTGCATATACAGGTGAATACAGTTAATAATCCATTGCTTGTATTCAGAAAGCCTGTATTCGTGTGGATTCGTGTGAATTCACGTGTATTATTCTATAATACAGGCAACTCATTAATGTGAATTTATCTGTATTATTGCGTTTTCATGCAGTGAGAGCTCTCGTATATGAATAATTCTTTGGAAAAATGCAGTTTCACTTTACATAGAAGGGTTAAATGGTATTTTTTCTTGGAAAAATTTCATTTTCATGACACTAAAATATGTACTTATTTTTTTTTTGAAAAAATCAATGTTTTATGTGATTAAAGTCTGAAACATTGAAATTGATGACATTCAACATGGTAAATCTTACCGAGTGGCAGAGAGTATGATATCTCGCCAATTTGGCGAGATTCAAGCTGGCCAATCTCACCAACTGCAAGGAGTGTGACTTCTCGCCAATTTGGCGAGATTCAAGCTGGCCAATCTCACCAACTGCAAGGAGTGTGACTTCTCACCAATTTGGCGAGATTCAAGATTGCTGACCTTACCATAGTTTTCAAAACACATGAGACACATACATTATCAAACTTATATGAAAGAAATGAAACAAATTTTATACTGTATAAAAACTTGTTAGGAATTTTTTATTTACCGTAAAAATATCTTTATGTAATACAGTACCAGAGAGATACAAATTGGCAAAATTCAATGCATAGTCAACATTACTTTCCTACATACACTGGCAATGATGACAGATGTTTTCCTAAATTATAAAAATTACAAATTCAATATATTTTTTGAACTACCAGACTCAATTAAGTCTTACATCTGAGGAAGCAGAAGTATACATCTGATGTAACTAGAATGACAGTCCTGCTGACCGGGTATGAGAATGTGATCCCATGTACAAAATCAGTATGCAGTGATAAGATTATCTCACAATACACAGCTTTAATACCTCGCTGCACATCTTTACAGGCGTACCTATTATATTGTATATCACCTGAAATAATCCGATAAAAATTTAGCATCATACTCAGAGATGAATTGTACAGAAGTTTCAATGAATTTAAGTTTTCACAAAAAGTTTCCTCACTCTAACACGTTGGCTTGAATCGATTGAATTTTTGTTCAAGTTTACTGATAGTGATGCAAATGAGCCTTAGCATACTGACCGTGATACTAAATTTGAAATACCCTGAAAATACACAACAGATTTCAGAATTATGTGTCACCATGAGTTCAAATAAAACAAACTGAAAACAGGAATGTTACTTAACACAATATGACTTCATATACAAAATTTAATTTTCAACAAAAACTGAAATACCAAGAAAGATTGTGATTAGAAAATAGTATAAGTCCTTTAAAATTAATATAAATACTGACTGAAGAGAAAAAGCTTCGCTTTTGATTTATTTCATCATCTACGCGTACGTCAATCATCTGTATCATTCACAAACTGCAGTGACAATCTTTTTTCTGATGCTATGAAATATGCATACATGAAATACCATATAAAGAGACATTAACAACTAAATCCTTTGACCACAGTGTCTTGTGAAATAATCGCAATCATACCAATCTATAATCCCATAACACTAGGTCAGAACAGACATCGTAGAATGAAGGTGATTACTCAATTCCTGAAGTTGAAACTGAATTTGCCTACACAATTGCAAAAAGTCTGTAGTGGATTAACACACAGCATGTACTATTTTATCTACCTTGAAAAAAAACAAACAAAAGAAAAACAGGGACAGATTTTTGAAATCATATATACAGTTTCATTTGTTTCATCATCAATGATACAACATTATCACTGATATGAACTTTGGAAAAAGGAAGTAATCCAAAAAGGCAGCAAACATGTACTGAAAAATCTCTTGTCAACATTTATCAACATCATTATTATATCCTCAGATAAAATTGCAAGCACTGTATGTGCAATTTTTCCAGCATTAAGTGGTTCATATTTATCAGCTATACATATTTTCATTCAAATTTCCTAAATAGTCACTTGATGTGCACTTTAAAATAATTTAATAAATCATCCTATAAAGCTTTCCACCATGTAATGTCTGAATCAGTGAAATCATTTAGAGGAGCTGTTACATACAATATGACATTTATCTAATCAGAATACAGAAAAGAACCTCAGCCTCCATCGTAAAAAAACATTAAAGCAAATGATTTAAAGTTTTCTGAAACGTACATGTTGTGTCGTATTCAACCAGCATTGAAATGACAGGGTTACATCTGTTGAAACTAAAGTTTTTATGACGGTTTTATATTTCTCAAGGCAGGAACTTTAACGTAATTATATCAAGTCCTTCAAAAAAATTAGGGAAAATGCAGTCATTTTTATAGCAACTAAAGAAAACTAGCTTGATGGGAAACAAAATGCCTTTCAGGTTAAAAAATCTGACATTCAGTTTAAGCAGTCTTTAAAATCAAATATTAATTTAAAAATATTTATCAAAATGTTAGCAGTCAATAATGCTTCCCTGTGTTTGTAGTAAATACTAGTACATGTAACTATTTGTGACACATATGTTGATGAGGAATGTGGTAACTTGACAGCTTACTTCAGAATTGCCTGACCAAAATGGCAAAAATAGAAAAAAAACACGCAATTAAATATTTGATTACAATTTGAACATATTACATTAAGATCATCCCTAAGAATATGTCAACACATATCATTGCTATCAGACCAGCTGTTAAGGAGAAGGACATTGTTGTTCCCGAAAAGCAAGTCTAACCTTAAAAATAAATTTTGCATATTTAGTCACGATTTTAAATAATCTGATGATCCCGGGACCTGCATTCCATTTATTCATATATTAAAGGGGAAATTTACCCTTAAAATTAATTCTTGAATATTAAACTGATATGATCATTGAAAGGCTTTCGAGTCGATTTTATTAAGTTTCACTCACTGGCTAACAAACAGCAGTGTACAAAAATACCGGAAGTGACGTCGTTAACTTGGTCATTGAAGCCGTCGACGTGTGCAACTGTAAGCTTGTCCACTTACAGTGTATACAATGGCTACAGAATATAGGGACCAAGCACTCAGTGTCGTTGTTTAAGTCGAGCAGAAATAAAAGTTACTGCGAATACCACTTTGAGAAGGGCTTCTTTTAGCGAAAGTTGCAAGTCCAACTACTGAACAACAAGCCTAAAAGAAAACTCTCTGGGGCATAACCAGCGCCTAGTGCTTTGCTTGTACATATGGGACTGTGCGTACGCTCAGGCACTAGAAACAGAATGCTGTGGACAGGACCGCTGGTTCTTGACTAATTTATGGCTACATCAGGGTGTTCTGTAACACATTAAAAATGCTTGCACTTTTAGAATTAATGTCGATCTCTTTAGAGCATTGGCATTACTTCGGTGTCGTCATGATTTCACAGCGATTGGGTTGACAATGACAGGCTTGATTGATAACCGAGAGTCAATTGAACTTCGTCATCGAAGCTAGAATAGTCACTTTCCGAACTCGAGTCTCTGTAACTTTCTGACGATGTCAGTCTTTGATCATCGATTGCTCGTTCAGGTTTGACGTTATTACCGATTATCTTCGCCATTATGATTTTCAGTCGAGCGCTGAGGTTTGCGTACCATCATTCCAACTTTTCCCCACACAGAAACTGGGCAGTTTGGATTATTCATACCTATCTTAATCCTACTGTTCGTAATGTTTATGTCGGAAACACATCTATCGCACACTTTAAACACCTTTCCCGGGTTCTTGAACCCGATTGGTCAAAATTGGCTGTTCTGGCCTTTTTGATCACCCCTCTTAAAATGCTCGGATAGTTGACTTGGAAAACAATTAACATTAAAAGTTTCATTAGCAATTAAGCCAAACATCGGAGACATCATGAGACATGAACAATCGCAACAACACCAATTCAAAGAAAAGTCAAATTGGACTCCACGAACAGCAAAAAATACAAAAACCTAAAAGCTATCTGAAGCTGCTAAACTCGCACTTCTTGAGATACCCTTTCAAACAAGGAAACAAAACATGTCGCGTGCCCAAAGAATCGTGATAAACCAGCTTGCAAACAGTAGACAAATTACCATAATCACCCTTTGACAAGGGTCGGGTTTTGTCTTTGTCAACACAAAAGATTACGTACACGAATTCGAAAGGCAATTACGCAACACTTAGTATTATACACAACTAGCCAGTGACGACACAGAACAAACAGTAAACAAAGTACACGATCGAATTATTAAACATAATGTACGAGAACAAACACATCGATCATGATACTTGTAAGTATCTTGATCCAGAAAACATAAAATCAGTACCCCGCAGTGGTACTTATTGCCTAAAAATTCACAAACCTCGGCAAAATTCTAAAAGACACATTACTCAAAACAAAATTTACTGAAGTAATGAAACATAGAACAAACAAACTGAACCACCAAACGGACTCACAACGAGACCTTAACATTAATATACTTGCCTCGCTACTCGAAGAGCAAGACCACTAAAATGCATTAAAACAATTTTTCACAAACACAAACTAAAGAAAGAATCTACACTGCGACTGATGAAAAACCACACTCGGGTTTCGAAACGCAAGCGTCAAAGGGCCACTCTATCAACTCTGTAACACAATAGGTCCGGCTGCGTCTCGCCATAAGCTTTCCCAACACAAAAAAAAACATTACCGTACACACTGATCCAAACTTCCCTACAAATATCCGAGGCGAAGCAAACATTTTTGTTAACACAAACAATCGGATAAGAATGTAGGAACACACTTTTGAAACGAATCAAACACAAACTCGACACAAAAACATTTTGGATAGTTAGGTGGGGAGCCTCTTTCACACTTTTTACATTCATTGCTCTTGTGTGGGGGGTTGTGAACCTGATGTAATCGCAAATCCTCAGATTTCCATCTGATATAAGTATGTACGTAAACAAGAAAAGTAAACTCATGAATTTTAATAGACGGGGTGGCTATGACCAATTTCAAGCCAGATTGGTCACAGCCACCCCGTCTAAGTCTGTGTGGGGAAAAGTTGTCATGGTGTACGCGTACTCCACTTGGCGTAGAGGAGCTTGGTTATTAGTGACCTCGCTTTGAACCCTCTGTGACCAGCAAGATTGAAACCTCACTTCCTCTTTTTGGTGCGTTCAGCTGGTGGCCACTGCATTAATACGCGCAAGTGAAAGTGCATTAAACCAACGCTGTTTTGTTTATTTTTCACAAAATAACGAAATGATTACCTAAGAAAATCTGGGTAAATTTCCCCTTTAAACGAAGTGAAGAAGAAACTTTTAATGTACAAATTTGACAGACGATAGGCACCGACACATATCCAACTTCTCGATAAGATATGAGTCACTGACAATGTCCATCCTTGTTAATATTGTTTAAATTATATCCCTTGGTATATAAATAACAAGTCGTCGTTGATGACACAGTCCCCACTTGATAATGGATACTTTGATTTAAAGTCCCCAGAGAGGATAGAGTCCTCTTCATTACTTAGGTTTGTGATAAAACTATTTTGATACAGATGGCACTCAATTGTCAAGAATGAGTTCCATGGTGATGAAAACAAAATCAAGGTAGGCCGCCATCCTAATTACACAAGTTTATTAAATGATTTAATTAGGAATTAATCGACAGGATGTTGCAAAACATTTTTTCATACTATCCTAATACTAACATATTATCACCAGTAACATATTTCAAACATCTGTATCAGGTTTCACCAAATTTGATGCAGTATTTGTGGATTTATCACTCTAATTAGGAAAGTTCATTACATATGCAATGACAAATTCATTAAAATGACACTGATAAATGTCTTTTTCACTGTTGAAGCAATGTGAGCTTAACATCTGTACCAAGTTTCATGAAATTTGATGCAGTAATTCTTGACATATCAGCCTAATTATGAAACTTCAGTAATTGACATGATACTGCTACATGCCGTGAAACAAATTGATGTGCATATGTATGAAATAGGTCAATGTCCTGGTACCAACTTTGAATGACACTGGTGGAAATATGTCTGAGTTATGGCTCTTTACATAAACAAAATCTAACACCTTCTCCGTCTATAAATAGACATGAGAAGGAAACAATTTTAACAAAATCGCCACAATGCAGCAGTATTTCATCTTACTGTCTAAAAAATCGACATGCACATGTATGACAGTAGTCAATGTTAATGTACCAACTTTGAATAAAATCAGTTGAGACTTGCCAGATTATGGCTCTCGACATGAAAAACACCATAACAAAGTGGCCACCATGTGGCCATATTAAATCATATTGTGAAACAAATCGACGTGCACATGTATGACATATGAAGTAATCATTGTACCAAGTTTGAATGAAATCGCTCCAGGCATCTCTGAGATATCTGCTTGAACAGAGAGATGCACGGACGGACGGACGGACGGACAGACATGACCAAACCTACAAGTCCCCACGGACACCACATGTGACAATAACCTATATAATTTTTTTCATAAACTTGTTAGTATATTTAAAGTATATTTGCCATTATTTTATAACATGAATTTATTTGAAATAATGTCACTTATTGCAAATATTCAAATCTTATAAGTGAGCTTAGTTTGTAGCTTTTATAATAATCATAGAATATGGCTTGAAGGATACTTGGATTACTTTAATTTACAATTGTCTGCAACATTCTGTGTACCCTGTCAACAAGTTGAATTTGTCTGAAATCCATCTTACATGTACATAAGCTTGAAGAGGTTTCTTAAAAAATGATACAATCTGGACTCGAGTAGCAGTGTAGCTATAATTTTTGATGAATGTTTTACCCTTTCTTTTTAATGTTAACAACAGTTTCTTGTCCTACTTCTGAAAGCATATGACAAAAATTGTATTCAGCTGGTCAATGAAGCCTATACGGTACATGTGGAGATTGTACTGTTATTGACAAGTGATTCTTGGTCCTAACTGACATGTAAACTTCTGTCATCAAGCCAAAAACCAGCTGTTTCAAAAATTTTGTTTGGAGCAAAACAAGACATTAAAATAGAAAGACAAAATGGTGAAAAAAATCATCACAATTGATAACTAGCAACTGGCCCTTTACAAGAAACCACCATGCTATTTAGGTTAAAGTATGCAATAATATTGGTGCTTCCGAAGTGCTCTGAATGTACATGTGAATTTGTTGCATGAACCTGATTACCTTCAAAAGTTCAGTTTACTAGCTGTATCTGATGAAGCTGGTATTTAGGGTTTCTTCTGTTGTATTGTCTGCTCTTTCACTGTTGTATGCTTGATGAACAGTGTTAGGGTGCACGTCGCTCCACCATACTGACAAATCATTACAGACAATATTTTCTCTCCATGACAACTATACTTTCATTTGTATGTTAGATATAAAAATAATCTTGTATGAGCAAACAGTTAAAATTATTTTCTTCTTAGCCATACAGTTGTATGCCCTTCTCTAATCTAGACATCTCAGCCACAGCTTTGTTACTTGCTGATGACATGTAATAGATTTACTACTACCCATGTCCTGCACAATCTGAAGACAAGGATTGCTGACCACATATATGCTGTGTGTAATTGTGGATGGTTAATATGAAGCTGATGTACCTACATAGTTGTTGCTGGCAAAGTCATTTCAAATACAAAAAAGCATCACTAATTATTTCAAGTAGACCTTTTGATTCTAATAAGTACTCATTATGTTAATTTTTTGTGCTAGATATGAGTCGCTAAGGGAATTAAATATAACTTTGTGCTTCTACACAGCAGTTACCGTTCGTCTTTGCAACAGTCACTTGTGTACTTGAAATATTGTTCATGTACTAAAGTCTTACAATAAGAAAGGTGCCGGGACAAAAAGACAAAAAAAACTACCTACTGTTTCATCGATTGTATTCATCTTCCATTCCTAATCATAGTCACAGTGTAATCCATAGTCTGCCACTTTCAGTTCAGTTTCCTTTACTTTCCTTCAAAGTCAATACCCATGACATATCTCATCACAGACATGGAAACAATCACTCCTGATCTTGAATTGTAAAGATATGGATTGATTACCGACTCTTAAACAATAACGATAACCGAACATATAACAATCATTGATGATATGTACTTCGATGACTTGCACTTTCACTTTAAACACTGTATGCCCTTACCCATAAATATCAAAAGAATCATACAGACTCGAGTACATTAAGGCGAGGCTCGAGAAATTTCTTATGAATATGCAAATTTGCACTAATAAATATTCATGTTTCCCTGAGCGCGCGCGCTCAGCTTGATTCAACCGGGTCGCGGACGTGTATGGTGTGCGAGTACTCGCGAGTGTAGCTTTCGAGGCTTCAGCTCATGTGGGCAAAAGACCCAAACGGGAGATTTGGAACGGCTATTTATGTCAGCCAACTTCACCGTTTCGGTCTTTGGCATATCAAGAGCATATCGAAATGAACGCAGTTTGACGAAGGATATTGTGGCTACGCCATCATGGTTGCCGCCCGGGGTTACCGCCATCAGCACATGTTGATCCCTGATGTGGCCCACCACTTGTTTTCGCCATCATTCATCAAGGCCAGACAGGAGTGTTTTGCAACTACTGGTTGTCACTACTCACGATATGTACAAAAAAACGTCAGAAACAAAAGCGAGGTTGAGTATTTTATCGATCTCCAGAACTGCTCTCGCACCGACGCGATCGCTGAATGCGTACGGTGCTGAAATGGACGCGACCGCCTCGTTACTAGGATACAGTCAGCTGTCTCTACCCATAAAGCATTGTATGTGGTCCCTGGATGGGCTTCCCCAGGGGCCTGCATAGGGATTCCCCGGGCCAGCTAGAGTCCCAAATTACGACAAGAAAATTGCCAAAATCCAGCCGCTAAACTTGTTATTTTTTTTAAATCGCTGATTTGAATATTATATTGACATGTTTGTCATTATCATGCTGGCAATTCTTTATCCCACACTGTAAAAATAGCGGACGCCAGACGCGTCTTTACGCGTTCAAAATGTAGATATCGGTGTTCAAATTTGAACGGCTAGTGTTCATATTGTTAACACTAGTGTTCATAGTATCATCAATGATGTTCTAAACCTGAACACGTAGTGTTAACAACCATCTCCTTCAAGTGTTCAAAAACTCAGCATTACAGACATTTTACAATACTGTAAAACAATTAACAATCTTTAGTGTTTTTTACTTTAATATGGCTATATTAAATTTACTACTACATCCCTGTTAGGCAAAGGCACACGGATTTTGATGCAACGAATTTCCCACTAAGTGGGAAATATCTCCGGTCTAAAATTACTGAAAGCATGTTTTTTCTAAAAAAGAAAGTATACAAAATAATTTTACACGTTTATTACGGGTTGAAATTTTGAAATTTTGAAAAGAAACTCAGATAACCACCATGGATGTTTTAATTTTAACATCGGCGTGCAAGAGGCGTTCTACTCCTTAACACTTGGTGTTCAGGTTTGGTGCCTCTTCTTATCCCGTCATGCATCAAAACGGAAGTTGCGACATTTTTCTTGTAAACGCACGCTGAAGTCGTGATCGTGCGGAAGCAAGACCAGAAAGGGTAAGTTTTGTCTCCAAAATAGTAAAAGGTGTTGAATTTTGAAGCATCTGTATTATTATCCATGAAATTATTTGTGTATAGTACTTTGGAATAGCTTAAATACGTGAAGAAACCTTTTTTTTTTCAGTGGCTGGTATACCATACACTAGCTGTCAATACGCAGCGGTGTTTTGGGCCATGGTGTATCGATCGCACTCGGGTCAAGGGTCATCACCGCAAAACTGTGGCGATGACCCTTGACCCGAGCGCGATCCATATGCCACACACCGCTGCGTAATCACAGCTAACACATGTCTTTTAGTAATCACAATCGCATATAAAGCATTAGTTAAACATCGAAGAGAGTATACACTATAATGTTTCAGCATATGAGAGTTGGCTTTTCTTTTACTTTTCATCAGTTGATGACAAGAAGAAGCCAATATTTTCTAACAGTATCGAAAAGAGGCACTGTATACCAAAGTCACCCCTTTTCGTAAACCTAATAAGGCCACCTTGTCTTTCATTTAAAGTCTCATGTCGCCATATTACCTATTGTTGCATTATTTTCAGGATGTGAAAAGTCGGATTTACCTGGTATTCGAAGAGTTATTACAGAAACTGATGGTGCAGAAATTGAAGAAGATAAGTGTGGAGGAAGCTGTCTAGAAACAAGCTTGAAAACCGCAGTTCATGTCTAATGAAGATGAAAACTTCCGAGGGTCAGTAACTGAATTTTGATAAGTTTCTGTATTTTTGTTCTGAATTTATCTAAGCTTTGGTAGAATGCTATGATCAACTAAATGTTAGTGGAGAATAAGTTTTCAAATACGTGTAGTCTCCCTTATCAGATGCAATGGTGGAATGAAGAATTAAAGCAGAAAGCGACAGAAAATTCAGAGTGAAAAAAGTACACTCTGAATTTCTGAATTTTCTGAAATTTTCACTCTGAATTTTCTGTCGCTTTCTGCTTCAATTCTTCATTGCATCCTTGCATCTTGTGAAGGAGACGTCACGTCTTTGGAGGCTTATGCTCCAGTAACATTTAGTTGATCATAGCCTGCTACCCAATCTTAGATTATTTTGAATTGTAGATCAACACGTCTTTTGTTCTTGATTTGTTACTGTTTTTCATCTTTGCTTTTAGCGACGCAGAGCTTATCTAATAAGTGAATGTGAGGCATTGTCCTCAAATTTTTACATCACAAGCTTTTTCTTCAAAACGGCCAGTACGATTCCTTTAATAGTTGGAGTAGAGGTTCCTTGAGATAACCAAAATCATATATGTTCAAGTTATGGTGAAATACGCAAATTTGTATTTTTGAGGCGATTTTTGCCATTTTTTGGCAAAAATCTTCTTCTCTCTTACTGGTGGCTCGACGTCTTCAATAATTGGTAAACATGTCCCTAAGAATGACCTTCGTAGAATTTGTGCTAGTTGTGATAAAATATCAAATTTTTATTTTTCATGCCAATTTTTTCGTTTTTGGTCAAAAAATCTTTTTAAATCTTCTTCAAAACTACTTAATGACAAGCTTTGATATTTTTGACATACGTCTCTTCGGTAGCTTTTTCAGATTATTCAAATTATGCAGAAATATGCAAATTTTTGAGACATAAAAGACATTTCAGACATTTTTAAGACATAGGGAATTATCAGAATGTGATATATTCAAGTTATGATGAAATCTGCAAGTTTTTATTTTGGGGTCAATTTTTATCACTTTTGGTCAATAAATTTGTATCTTAAAATTACCCGTCTGATAGCTTTGATATTTGCTACACATGTTTTTGGGATGATCTCAATTTGATATGTCCAAATCATGGTGAAATCTTCAATTGTGTATTTTTTGCAGCTATTTTCCCATTTTTGGTGAGGCCATCCCGAAGTGAGCTGTCAGAGATCCTTTATACAACACTGCAAGCTCTTTCGACGTCTAAGTCGCTTGTTGTATTGCTCTATTGGTGTTGAAATGGCTAGCATAGAGGTTGTTGCCATTGGTTTTAGACTGCAGTTACCGTTTACAAGTTAATTTTAGCAAGGACTGAAATTTTCAGGTTCAACAGCAAATGCTTATTGACATACAGAACAAAACTTATGAAACGAAGTCAAAATTAGTTAATGTGTTTTTAATTTCTGGGAAGTAGAGTTTTGAAATGTCACTGATTTATTTCAGAGTTTATTTAAAGGTATTACAAACAAACAAATCTTTTCGTTCATGAAGGACTTTGTTGGACAAGGAAATGGGTTTTACACCTCGAAGGACCCCTTTACCTACTTTATGCATGTTGTGCCTTACTGTGACACTTTGTGACAACTTGACATGTTTTGTTTACTTAAATGTGGACAACTATGTACCATGTGCATCAGAGAAGCCTTGACTAACCTTTTTCCAAGTTTGCGATTGTCTATACAAGAGCAAATATCTTAAACTATCTTACAAATACGGAGTAAACATTTCATACGAATACGTGTTTTCAACACAATAAGTAAGCCAAATTTTGAGCTTTTTCAAAACAGATAATTTTGTACGTTTTTAAAGTATGAACATATAACGTAATCCACAATATTGAAGTTAAACCTGTTTTGTCATTACTTTGTTCATATATTTTGAAAACGATCGACAGTGTTTGTAAATATTTTATTTTGTTTATATTTTGATAGGAAGGTGTTTACACCGTTGGTGTTTTCTTGTTACAAACTTTACAAAGTGGCCATGTTTATTTTCCCATTTTACACTAAATTATTGTATTATACTCAACTAATTTTTGTGTGTGTTTAGAATAAAGTAATTATACTGAATATCAGTGGTCCGTTATGTTATTTCCAGGCTTGAACTCCCCCTGAACGCAAAAAGTTAATGTGTTCAACAAGTGCATTTCATGTGTTCAATCCTTTAACACACTTATCGTTGAATGGCGTCCATGCGTTCAAAAAGTGTTACAGCCCTTTGAACACGTAAATGCGTTCAATTTTTTGAACACATTCCATGTGCAACGTGTGTTCAGATATGGAACACCATGTGTTCACTATAATGTCTGATGAACACATAGTGTTCAAAATCTGCACATGTGTGTTAAAAAATTGAACGTTGGTTGAACACGTAGTGTTAAATTTCTGAACGTCTAGACGCGTTCAAAAAGTGTTACAAAAAGGCGTTTAATTGGTGTTCTATCCTTGAACACTTAACTTTACAGTGCAGAAAGCAAGTGCAGGCACAGTTTGACCCCAATTACGCTCGTACTGGAGGTCGTCCGTCAAGGGTCAGCTGATATTTTGTGGCGAGTCATTAATACGGGGGCGAAATTTCTTACAGTATAGGTCGCACTAGTGATGGAAAGTGAGGTCAACGCGGACAGTGTGGTTATTTACAGGATATGGGGGAGTCTACCGGCTGGATTATGTGCTCGAACGGACCATACCATTTTCGAACCAAAAACACCGTTATTTAGTGAAATAAATTATTATTTCCGGGATTTTATCAACATAATACTATTTTGCGGAGTCGTTTTTTATAAAATACATATACAAAGTTTGACTAATATGGAAGGATGTGCCGATTTAGCCAGTAAAACCGAAACGCACTCGTCGATAGAGGGAGCCCTTGCGGGAGCCGTGCCTTAATATACTCGAGGATGTTAACTTTGTAAATCATGCATACATATCAGTTACATTTTCATTGGAATGTATTTCATCATGAAAGCTTTATGGATCCTGCTTTGAATGAAGCTTGGATTTCTCATGTGCATGTATAATTTCATCTGCAATTACACTATGCAATTCAGAAAGTACAATGTCCCAGAAACTTTTTTTACAAGTTGAGTTATATGTAAGGGAAAATTCCAAAAACCAAAAGTGGATCTGTGGATCTGTTTAAGAACTAGGGCTAAACAGGTGAAGACGTATATTTGAAATGGACGATCGATAGTACAATACTTTGATCATGCACGAACAGGAGGTACCGCTGACTCAGTAACCAACATGAACTGAAGAGGACTTGGCTTTGTTTTTCAGTCGTAAGTATAGATAACTTTTATTCCGATAATCATAGTAATTCATCGTAAATAAGTTCACATAGTGTCTTTTACTTAGCATGGTGCCATGCCAGCCACACCAGGCACTCTGATTACAGCTGATTGTGTGAATAGCATATTGTTTGTTTGTTTGCTTGTTGTTTAATTATCATAAAATGTGTTTAGATATAAGATACAGCATGGTATTTCTGTTCATGTCTGTCACTCTCTTACTACCCTCTCCGATCATCAATAAAGAGCTCTTTTTTTATTTTTAGCATATCAGATACAATGTATGTATTTGACCAAGTGATAATAACATTTATGATACACTCCCTCAAATGCATGAAACACACCCCATTTGCCCTGAGATAAAAAGTAAGCACTACTATGTCCACAACTTTCTCAGTACACACTCTATTATCATACAGTGTTTGTATTCAGGTGGTGTGTATTTAAAGAGTAAACAGGAGGTGTGTATAGAGAGAGAGAGATGCACTCATCTAGCACACACGGTAGTGCTTACCTCCTAGATCAGAAGAAGGGTTTGCTATTGCAGATGTGGGATTGTATATAATATTTTTCACGTATCATTTCTTCACTGTACTTGTAAACAAAAAATCAATGAATGAAAAGCACCTATCTATTAACAAATTTGGAGGTATTGTAAAAAAATAAACAAAAAGACAGGTCATCATTGATCTTTTACTGTATACACCAACATACATGTATGTCATAATAATACAAACATGTACTAGCATGCACACAAACAAATAGCAAAAGTCACACATACAGCATGGCTTTGCCTTTATGCCAGTACTTTTTGCATTCGTCAGCCATTGTTTTGAGAGCGGCTTGGAAAAACAATGGAGGTAGTAGGCTCCTACTACCTCCATGGAATAACAAACAACTCTGCATTTCATTCAATTTCCTTTTTTCATGGTGTAATTAATAAGACTGATTATCTTCCTTCATGGTCATAATACATGTACAGTCAAACCTGTGTATAGTGGTCACTCAATGGACCAAGAAAAAGTGACCACTATATGGGGGTGGCGTGTACATGCATTCTTCAAGTTCAACCCATATCACACTAGTCACTCTGCACTAAAAGGAATGGTATCTTATCTTTGCCACTGTTTTCTTTCATTTATTTTCCCTTCTGCAGTAATAAGTAAGAAAAAATAAGTGTCAAAAGTGAGTTTAAGCATAAACAAATATTTGCTGTAAAATTATATGTCCAGTTATTCTGTTGCTAGTTAACACGTACTTCATACAGTGTGTTTGAAATGTTATTGTCTTATCCAACACAACATGTTGTTAACACTGTCCAATGTTATTTCTGACAAATAGAATGAAGGCCCATGAGTGCAAGTCGGCAAAACTTATCCAAGCCCAAGTACCTATAGTTTCCTCAAATAGTCTGCAAACATAGTCATTAACTATGCCTCAATAATGATAGGCAGATTTTTGTTAATTCTAAATTTCCAGCCATTTTCAAAATCTTGCCACGATATTTGCAAAATGGAAACTTTTTCGTCAAAATGGAGTGAATCCCTTTCCTGTCCTTTCAGTGGGTTGCACCATGTTGTATTTGTAAAGATTCAAATAAGCATTACATGTACCCATATCATGATCTTAAAGGTAAACAGAGAAACAGTATTTCACTTAAAGAAGGAAACAAACTCAAAAGCATATCAAGTTGCTACAATATCTCTTGAGCGTTAACCATTTCTTTCGCAAATATTGGTATACATGTAATACTGTTGTTTATTAATTTAACATCATTCTGTTTACCTTACACTACACTAATCATCTCCTTATATTCACTTAAAAACTATCTACTGTTGATTGACCAATCAGAGTGCTCAATTCAGGGTGTTTTATTTACTCATAAAGCCTTGGTCACCAAATTCCAGAAACGAATGACAGCGCCGTAGTAAAGTACTGTCCAATCAAAAGTGAACATGTCATATTCTGTAGACATCTGGTACATTTTAATATTCAAATTTTGGTAACACAGCGGAAACCAGCTGCAACACAAAATCTGCTGTGCCCTAGGGCATTTATATAATGTGCCCTAGGGCAGTTATAGGATGTTCCATTACATTGGAAGGCTATTTCACAAATAAAAGTTTTAATTCATATCCTAAACATGTTACATTGACAAAGGGGGCGGTTGACGTAAACACATTGAAAAGGAAAGTATATCAGTTAGGGGCGATAGTTTTTAAGTCGGATAAAACCCTCATACTCGGGCTTTATCCTATACTTAGAGTTTGATATTACACTTAGCATAACACTAATATTTTCATTCAAATATAGCTTACGTCGATTACAGTTTACATATCAGACGAAACCACTCCAAATAAGAAAAAAGATTGCAATTGTAAAGAGTGCTTATGAATTTGACTTTCTCTTTAATGCATACAGGAACCATAAATATTTCCAGCCAGGCTCCTTGACACATGACATACTCTGCAGTGTATCCTGTGACAGACTAAATGAGTAATTCCTTAGAGCTTATCTCTGATTTCAAGCCACATAGAGAAGAGATCTAGAAGTACCATTGTAACTGGAACAGCACATCTTGAACATACAATATTATGACTGAGGATTTGACAAGGGTCTTTGAAAGTCAAATCGTAGGTATGTGAGAGTTACTTGTTTTTAGCTTCCATATATATATATATATATATATATATATATATATATATATATATATATATATATATATATATATATATATATATATATATATATATATATATTTTGCCTACGCCACTTGCCGAATTTTTCCATGAGTCATCAATATTTAGCTTGGTGATTTCTGAATTCACTCACTGAATTTTTCAAGTGGTTAGCGATTTCTGAACCAAGTCACTGAATCCTTAAAGGACTGAACTCCTAAACCAAGGCCCCCATGTCACACAGCGTCATGCCTACGTCAAAAGTAATCACAAAAAATGTGTCAATTTTTACTAGCATGCTAAGGGAGTGTATTAGCTTTGACCTCTGAGTTTTTCATCGACAACAAGTGTACGTTTAAGTCACCACACACACTCCAAACAGTGATAAATTATTCACAATTTTATCATTGACTCCAATTTATATCGGATGAACATTTTGGTGAAATTCTACAGTCAAATATTTTGTCCTCATACAAATTGAAACATCCCTCTTCCAGTTAATTTCTTTTATGTCAATTATCAATGCATAGATAGTTTTGTATTGAAAAAGTATTACATAGTATGCTCATAGACTACCATGTATAGTGAATCAACATTATCAACAGCTGATTATCAATGAAATCCAGATATCAAAATTGTGTACACATACGCTTGTGCAAAAAATATTGCGATCCACGTGTCATTTCTGTCCAATCCCTGTGAGGGGTCATTTCAAAATTATAGCATGTCAGAAGGGGAAATTTAAAAAATTATAACCTTGTGAGTTTGTAAGGAGGGTCATTTGAAAAATCTGAGAATCTATTTTGGTAGATTGTAGTGGCCCCCCCCCCCTCCTCCAGAGGTGTATATGTGTGCAGCAATACTCAAGCAATGAAGGGGGGTGGTCATGAAATTTTTGTCATCTTAAAAGTGTTGGGTCATGAATTTTTGGTGCAATTGGTAGGGGGGTTTACTTATTTTGACTGGTGCGCAGGAGAAATTTGCCAGCTCATCGCGGGCCCTAATAGCTGTACGCTCCCTAACGCCAATTTTCATAGCTGTTTGAATAGCGTGAATGGTGGACGCTCGCAACTTCCTTGTCTGTTCAGGACTTCTCAGCTCACAACTTCTTTGCCTGTTCAAGATCATTTATAGTCATCGTTGTCTAGCTGTGTTTGACGTGATATCTAATTCAGATTCCAATGAGGTAAATGCCCAAAACATGCCCGTGAACAATAGCGCCAGGCTTTGTAGAGCACGAAGGCTTGAAATAGCACAACAGCACAAAAAAATAGCACAACAGTTGATGGAAACATGTGAACCCGTTCAAAATCCAGAGAGATCAAGTTTGAGTTATAATATAATATTAATATTGGGTTCTTATATAGCGCAAATATCTAAAAGTACATGTTCTCAAGGCGCTTTACAATTGTTCTTACCCCTGGTCACTGGACCTAATATGATACCACTCAACTCCCTGGGGAGCAAACTACAGCTCACATGTGCAGCCAATAAGCGCAGCAGAGCTAAACGCACACATTAAAACCACTGTCCTACCAGGTACTCATCACTCCTGGGTGGGGAGAAGCAATGAGGAATAAAGTGCCTTGCTCAAGGACATAACACAATGGCCATGCCGGGGCTCGAACTCACCATCCTGTGAGCGTGAGTCCACTGCTCTAGCCACTGGCCCATGATGCCTCCTCTTCAATGCCCAACCCTGAGACTTGCTGTAACTTGCTTTCTAACAAACGGGTCGCAATCATTTCCGGGTCACATCTTCAAAGCTTTGATAAAGCTCCTCTAGCATACTGGTCAGTCACCTTAAGAATCTGAGAATTAATTTGATGGGTGTCTTTTGAGTTGTCGGATTATGATAGAAAATTATCAAGTCTGCTGGGGTGCCAAGCAGAATGAGGTAATAAAATTGGAAAAAATGGAAAAATATGAGACCATGATTTATAACAAAGTGTTGTATAAAACAGAACTGTGAACAAAAGAACTGTACACATATGTCACTTTTATATTACGCTATTAAAACTGTGCATTGCTGAACTAAAAGTCAAACCGAAGAAATGTTGTTACAGTGTATGCCAAAATGACAAAGCAGCATTGCTGTTCATTTATCTATGCGTCACATGCATTCCCTGCTATTTTTATGTTTTTAGCACATTCTTGTTGGTTGAAGAAGAAAGAAAAACTTGAGAGAAAAAACCTGTCACTGCATCATTTTTGCAATATGTCTATGATGAGAAACAAACTTTTTTATTTTTCTTGGCATATTATTTTACCAAATATTCTAAAAACAGCAAAGTGTTATTAATTTGGTGAAAGTCTCAATAACTGCAAGTCGTAATTTTATACTCTGTTGATGACTTGTTTAGTAAATGACCAAAGACCTACAAGCCACTAATAAGTTGCTGCTTGATGAATTACCAGATATTTTCTTCATCGATTCTTTAGTGTGCAATGTTACGATAGGGCATTGATAGATTGTTCAAAGAAATTTTATTTACCAGGATGCACAGTGTTGCGTAAATATGTGTGTGTCATTTACAACAGTCGCCAGTGATTATCAACCTCACCTTGGAGTTGCTGGAATGTGTTCAAATGCACTTGACACTATTTATATTATGAGGTTGGGCCCGTTAAACCTATCTATTTTCAAATATACATGTACGCTCATTGTAGATTTTTCTCTTTCCTAGGTTGATAGCTCTGCCGGTGGACAGAATTGTCCCCGAGGCTATCTTCCGCCCGGTGTAAAGCGTTGTATTCATTGCTTCGCTTCGATATAGTTTGTGTGAGATGTATGATAGCGTATGTGCTAGTGTGAGTGCTTCACGAACTCTACAGCGAGTGGAGAGGGCGCAGTCAGAATTGTAAGATTCTTAGCTCGGTTAGGCCGCGTTCAAAAAAAGTGGTGAGGGGGGGGGGCTGGAGGAATTCAGAGGGGGATTCGAAAATTTTTGGGCTAGTCGAGGGGGGGACTTGAAAGTTTTGCTCTGCCCATAGGGGGGGGACCTAAAAATATTTTGACTCCCAACATTTGGATGTTGTCCAATGGTTCTAATGTTAGTAATAATTAAACAAAATCTAGAACCGTTTTGTCATATTTTATGTCTTTAATCTCGAAAAAGTCTAAAAATGTATGAATGCCATTAAATTTTCGTAGAACAAGTTGGCCTTGTAATGGGGCAGGAGCTACAACTGTTGATAATTTTTCAATATTTCTATGCAATGTATCAAGCACAGTTTCTTGGTGTCTCTCTACAGCATGCTGCTGAAAAAGACAATGTTCAGTTTGTCAACAAAGCCGTTTGTCTAAATATTGGTGATAATTGAATGATGCAAATGCATGGTACACGTAGGCTGTGTAGGCAAGATGAATACTGGATAGCTGGGCAAGAACACAATTGTATAAATTGGACAAAAATATTGTCAAAATAAAAAGTTAATACAACTACTGCCCTGCTACTACATACTGGCAGTGACAGTGATACATGTAGCTCTGACTCTGATGTAGTTTAAGAAGAGTTTCGGTCATAGTACACTCAATCAACAGTGAAACATACATCTACTTGTACACAGGATTCAGCCAGAGAGCAAAACATACAAGACTAGGGAGCTAACAGTTACCATGGATTTTTGAATTCTGGCATATGAGAACAATCAAATATTAG
>LD363955.1:17056-47411 GCA_001465055.1 Ptychodera flava
CTTGACAGACGGAAGTCTTGACAGACGGAAGTACTTGACAGCAGCATACTGGTTTTCAACTCTAATACCTTCTCTGTCTATAAATAGACACGAGAAGGTAATAAAAACTGTATTTCACAAAATAACGAACACAAATACTGGCAAATGCACCAAACGTTACCGCTAAAGGAGTTACAATGTACGGAAAATAAATACTACGTATATCTGTCGAAATCTCCTCCCGAGACTGTGACGTTAGAAAAGGTCGATGCAGTTCATTGACTGACTCATTGGGTCAAATGTGATAAACCCCAAATGCTTAAATGCTTTTCGTATGTGATGTATAGATACTCGGTCACGTTTCAAAATAGTATAGCCATATTGCGGACAAATACATTACTAAAAACATTTTCCATCACATTTTTCAAGATCTGACATGATATCAACCTCACTGTGGGTGAAGTATATCTGGCGCTTTCGTTTCCGGACATCACATTTCTGATCAACTGTCTAAGGTTTCAGGAAGAGATGGTGAAAACTGGGAAATATGACCATGTTTCATGAGAGTCGAGAGTGAATAGCACTCCCGTGTACAAGTCAGAAGAAACTATGATGAGAGATGGAAATTCTTTTTTCGGATAAAAAACTGCGCCATGTTTAAGTTTGTCATCGTATTTTACGTTCTAAAGGTCGAGCTGATTTTGATCAGGTGCTGATTGGTGGAAAATTTGCTGTCTCACAAGATTGCTATTTCAAGTTCCAAAACTGACTTCAAGGATGCAACAAGCAGACAATGAAAGAGAAAACCAGTTGAAACTGCGATAAAGTTGTTATTGTGGAAGTGCCGTGACCTTTCTTCACGGTATGGTGCCAGCATTCACATGAATCGAATGTCCATAGGCAGGCTTTGCCATCGACTTCACAAGACCAGTACTTCGCTCCATCAAACCGTGGGCTGATCCACAGTTTACTAGTCAGGATCCGTGCGTTACAGATACACGTGACAGGGCGGTGTCTCATACGGTTTGCAGTTTTGCGACATGACGTCACGTTACTATCACAGGGCACCGCATTGTCACGTGATTACCCTTTAAATTACAACAACTACCACCAGTGTACTATGAGCCATGGCAGATTGATCTATTGAAAACAAGCTTACATGTCTGGCACTATGTATACTATGGCACGATGCACATTTTGAAATAGATGTCTGTTTGTTGTCTATTGAGCAACAAATGTCTCAGAATCTATAAATTATCAATTACCGTATAAGAAATACTGTGATATATCCGGCAGCATCGGCATTAACCTTTATGTCAGAGTTCGATATAGTGACACTGACATTTTAAATGGTTGTAGTTTGTTAGGGTCTCTTTGGAAGTCGTTACAGTGGGAAGAATGCAGTATTCAATAATGCAACACGGTCAAAGGCCTTAGCCTGACACCCCGAGTTCAGTTCAGTAACAGCTTGTTCAGTCCGACGCATGCCTAGCGTGGGAATTGCTGTAAATCTATTATGGAAGCTCTGAATGGGAAGCTCTGGCCTACTGCTCACTTATACACTATAATCTATCGACTGTCTGCTCTAATGGCGTTTGTTTAGGTTATCATAATTCATTAAATGTCGGTCAATAGATGGGTTCTCTACCTTCAGAATGTTACAAGTTACAGGAACTAATCAAACTCCACTACGAAATGATTTTTCTCCTGAAAAATAACAAATAAGCCATCGAAACATTTCAAGTATGGCGCCGATTTTACGTTGTACGTTTTTGGCTGAGGTATAATATTTGCTGTCGGTTAGGATGCACTCGTGTATTGATGTGAAAATGTAAATGCATGTCGCTGTGACATATCATAATGAAGAATTGTTGACGACTGGGATAGGCGGTGTCCGATGTGACGACATGGTCGACGGTCGATTTAAGCTCGTCAGTGCATTATCTTTGAATGATATTTGTGCGAAAAGAATTCTGAAATCGACATTAGAAGTTCGTTGAGGGCGTTAAATTACGTCACAATAATTATTCTAGCAAATGACCTGAAGACAAGTTCGTTGGCAAGATAAGTTCAGTACGTGCAGCGTCGGAATGAGCTTGCACTGAACAACTTTGAATCGCAAGAAATTGCGTTAGTGGACAATTATGGACACACAACCAGCTTTTGTCCTGTGTGATTTCTCCCTTCTCTTTTATCCATGATGCCAAATTGCATTCTAAACAGACAAAGCCAGGTTTTCAAACCCAAACATTCCCCGGCAAGCGATTACTGGTCGGTGTCTCCAAGCTTCGTTAAAATGGAGCAACCAACGTAATCTTGACTACATGCATATTTGGTTAAGGGTGTTGAATTCGCGTCATAATTGTAAAGTGTTGCAGGTATGTAGCCAATAACAGGCCTTGAAAGGTCAATTTTTAGAAAGTTTCCCTACAATAGTTTATGTTGTGCATTCGATGAAGGTTCCTTCTTGTCCTCTTTCAGGCGTGAAAGCATGCCATCGTCATATCTTGTGTTTGGTACATACGTACATACATTTACTAGTGATTAGAAAACATCCTTTCAAAATGCATTCGAAAATCTGAAGGTATGGCTGTGCCATCAACAAAGTGTTTGTCGCTGGTACATGATATTACCACTATGCGGCACTGGAATGGGCAGAGCGCATATATGAAGTTAACGAAGTTTAAGTAAACCGCAAACCTAAACCGCAAAGTTTGCTTCTTGCAGCCAACGTAAATGGGAGTGTTTCCCAGTCGCGTTAAGCGTACTGCGCAGACTCCACTTTTGCAGAATTTCTCATCCCATTAAAACATGCTTTATGCAAAACGGGGACTTGATCAGTCGTTTCAAATGATTTTATCTTTGCGAACTCAGCAACTTTGCCAAAGCATACGTTCTTTGATTTGAAACACTGCGTGTAGGCTCGTTATTCGGTCGTGGGACAGCAGATATACACAGCATAATTGTTATCAGGTAATGCATTCCACAGGTAATTTGAATTGCCCGTATTGTCAATATAAATCGACCATTACAAAGACGGTGAGCGGCATATTTACACTGCAACTTATTATTCTGGAAAACGTTTAAACATACAAATACTGACTAAAATTACTTTTATAATTGATGCACTGCTTCTTAGTATTGTTTGCGGATGTTGTCGAAACATCTGTAGAATTAAACGATCACACAAAAAATTCGCAACTAGAATTATAGAACATGTAGGCCTAAATAAAATCACATGGACCAAGTTAACCCGTGGCATTTTTTTCCTAGATTGACTGATATGATACACACACTTGTATTAAACGACTGGTATGTGATTAGATATGCGAACCGGATAAAGTATTTCCAGCCTCGTATTTCTTTCATGCTTCACAAAGGTCATAGGTCACGGTATAGAGGGGAGCATATTACGACATAGACAGTAGTTTGTCTACTGTCTATGATTTCAGTGACCGCTTTTCACTTAATATGTATTGTTATTGTATTTCCTAAGTAATACTCGACGGCTCTGTGCAAGCGTATCTCCTATGTTTTAATACGGAGGATACGCCCCTCTTCCACTGGGTGATAGTACTATACTTGAAGTTATCTGTTTCAGCCATGACACTCACCGAATTCTGCAGTGATATCACGAGGGGCAAAATGTCCTTGTAACGTGTCAGCAGCGGACGGAATTTTTCACCTGGCAGGATGCTTTAGGGCAATAAACCTGGGCGAGGTCCGAACGCACAAGTGATTGCAGCTCATTAAACACTGGGTTTCGACCGAACCCAAATCTATGTCAAGGTGTTTTATTGGGACCCTTTTATAGCCGACCCTTTTCAGATTTGTAGAGCCCTTTTCTTCATTGCAGTGGCCTGCATATTTGCATACTAAGGTCAAGTGCTAAGGTAAAGAAAATTGTAATTTCAAAGTAATATACAGGAAAACACTCTGCTCCATGTAGATATGGATCACACTGTAGGATCGTCCAGTGTGCAAGGGTCGAGATCAAAACGTTATTTATAAGTAATACATGGCCTCACATCGATAAGTTCCTCAACCAGAGAGCAGTGCACATTTTAAAACTCCGACACGTAGCTGGCAGAAGCATATGTATCTATAAATCTGGCACAATAAACAAGAATGCCGTTCTGAGTGTGTGAAATGTTTGAAATCTGGGCTTTGGCGGCCTCCCGCTCTCACTTGCGATTTAGAAATGTGCAGTCTGCCTTTACAATGGTGTGACGCGAACGCAAGAGAGCGGACGTTGAACTTGTTGATCAGTCGTAATGAATATCTTCTAGGGTCAGCCCGTGAAGCCAGCTTTACGAGTATTGCATTGTATTCAATTAGACGGATGCGTTTGATAACGTTAAAAATGTATTTCAAAGTCTCGATGGATAAATACTGTCAAAATTCGCCGATTAAAAATAGCGGAACTGCAAATTGTGACAAATATGGCAACTGATGACATTTTATATCTTCATTACACTGAAAGCTAATCAACGCAAATATGATCTGAATCCAATTACCAACAAGCTGAGAGAAACCCTGAACATATTTCCATGATTAATCTACAACGTAATGTGATGTTATGTTGCTTGATTGGAAAGGAGTCGCGTAAAAGATCACTGAAACAGGGAACGCTGTCAGGGATAGCCTTTTTAATAGCGTTTGCGTGAACTTGAGGCCTCCAACGTAATATTCTGCTGGCCTTGCCCTTAGTTATGGCAGTTGTTCATGTCGATGGTATATAGCATGCACACATTGCATAGATACATTCTCAACATGTGTGTATGTTCATGTTGGTGGTATAAAGAATGCACCATTGCATAGATACATACTCACATGTGCGTATGGGCAGTAAAATAAATTGTTCAATTTATTCAGATATTTTTGTCGTTTAAATGAATTCTCTTTACTGTTCACATTTTAAAATTTGTGTTATTGCATGATGAAAATGTGAACATTTCATTCACAACATGAACTTGAAATGATTGGCTTGTTATATGGATTTTCAGGGATTTTAGTGAAAACGGTGATTTTTCATCCAGCATAGTGACCCAATCTTTTTCCTGTGAAATTTTCAGGGCTGGTGCATGGGTGATGGTCATCAGAATTTCTGATAACACCGCCAAGAACACATGCATGACACGAAAGCGTTATCCAAACTCAAGTAGACGTGCCACACACGCTGAGTCCTTGGCACTCAGAAACCATCTTCCTTCAAAAACAAGCTTCCGTTCAGCGCAAATGTTACTTGGAAAATGGGAGTGACTTTGAAAAGATTGAATGCTCTTCTCAACTCAATCGATGGACACATGGATGATACACAAAGCTGGGCCAGCGTTCCTTTGTTAAATGCAGCGAGCTGTCAATTTAATGAACGGCCTTCGGTGAAAGCGCCAAAACCAATGTGAACAAGCTTGCCTTTATACTGAACTAAGTCTCTTTCAGCGTCACTTACAGAACCACTGGTTGGAATACAGGAGTTGACCTAAATGCATCAAGTGCTGGCCGGGTGTGTGTGCATCACACAATCGAACCGATGCGATTCCATACCAGTGACAGAATTTCCCTTTTGTTTACAGACACATTCTCCACTTCTGACGTACAATACCAGCCGCCCTTTCCGTCATCATGTGGGCGAAAATGAAGTCAGCGTGTTCTTAGCTGCAGGCGAGTGGGGGTCAAGAGTCGACTAGGTGCGGTTGGCCCACACCGGATATGAACGAAACATACCCTATATCAATTGAAAAACAAGTTGGTAGGGCGTCTAACCTGGTGGCCTTGTTGCGGGGCCATATGACGGAATTAAAGTCGCGATAAAATAATATGAGCTTCTCCGCCATTGTTCATGGTCAGCTCTCATGAAAATAGCGCATGAAAATAGTTCTCTTCGGACACACGGTCAGTGCACGTAGGGTGATGAGTCAAATATGTGATTTCATTGCGTCCATAGCACATGATACTACATCACAAAACGATATTATTTACATCGTGGCTATCGCGGCTTTTGACCGCACTAGAGGAAACATGTAGAGTGATGCATAAACCAAATTAGATTATTCGATGAAGAATGTCTCAGCCGGGACGATGATTAAAAAAAATTAACAATGTCGAGCAAGGCACACTTTTTTTATTACGGTAAAAGTGACGTCACCGCCTTTTGAGCAGAATCCTCCAGGGATCCTATATTGACAACACACTTTCCATCAGACTCAAGGACACGTCGTTACATAACATAACTTGAAAGACAGAGAGTAGGATCTCTGAGCTAATCGATGATATAAACTGTTGATACATTTTGTTACAAATTGAGGGTTGCTGTACAGAGCGGTTGCTCATAAAGAACACATTGTACTCACTACTAAGGTACTCTAGAACTAACCGTGTGTGGGGCTGTGAAAGTTAATTGTTGTTCACAAGCAGATTGTCAAGCAGCAGCCTCGATGAGCGACAGGGAGTCGTCGAAAAACACGAAGTCGACCATTTGATCTGGCCAACGCTGTTACCTACCTCCCGTTGAACGTGGAATTTTCGTTGAGCGAGAGCTTCTGTATGGACGAGATGTTGACGCTCTATCGAACTTTGGTTTCTCCTACTCCGGAACGGCAGTGATCAAAGGCTGACTAGTAGTATAAGGCTAGCAAGCGAGGCGAGGCGCGCTCATTGACTTCGACTGAACCTATACCGTGTACAGCACCCCGGGCTTTGCCCGAGCTAGCTGTTATTTATAAACGTTGACGCACAGTGGGCGTCTTTGTTATGCAAATATTCAGGTGAAAGGTCAGATTTCCTACGCTTTCACTGAGCCGGGGAAGTTGCACTCTCTTTCGAAGAAAAAAAAAACGTATTGGTCAGACTTTAATGCGTGGGCAAAGGCAAAATTCTTAAATCGTTCACACATCTTATACCTACTGCCACAAGCGAATGTCTGGTTCGACGCCCGTCTATTGTAGGGCTTTTTACTGCGCTGTAATATGATTTAGGTCAAAATGTGGTCGCTATATTTATAGACAGATTATTTTAACCCATGAGACAGCAGAAGTAAACACACCTGCTTATTACCTGCTCTTTTTGAGAGTGGTGCAATGAAACCTATTTTTGTTGTGCGCTAGTTTTCTTGCAATGTGATTCAGCTCTTTAATCGCCAGACCGAAGTAAGGTCCCATTTATTTCAATATGTTACTGGAACCTATATAAATGGCTTGAAAGGGTTACAAACCAAAAATGATTTTATAGTGAATGGATCCTCGACTACGTCGTAGTGTTTGCCCTGTGCATGAGACTAGCAGGTACTTTCATCATCATCATCATCATCATCATCATCATCATCATCATCATCATCAATCAGTACCATAAATCATTATCATCATCATCATCATCATCATCATCACCATCTAGATCATCTTCGTAATCAGCATCTGCGGGAGTGTTTGTAGAAATTGGAAATTTCGTAAAGTTTGATTCGCCGAAGCTGTTCGCTTTTACTGCTGATAAGTTTTAAAAATACATTGAAGCCTTTGGCCCCTACCTGACTCCCTAGATTCTCGTGCAAATAGAGAGACCCTGGATTTACGATGACACAAGCGAGTCCCTGAATTTAAAATAATTGGGCTATGTGATAATTACATTGTGTAATGGCAAATAAAAGGGGTACACAAGCTGGTCAAATAAATTCTCTTTGACGTACTTTAAGTGACACAGGTGCAAGTATCTCTTTTTGAGGACACCAAGATACAACGTTTAAGCATCGATATTGTCACGTGCTAACTGCATGTATATGTCAGTGAGACTACTTGATGCCTTCTCGGTATAAGGCGAAGAAAAATGTGCCGTCAAATTAAGTAAAATTCAATATCGTGACCGATCTCTTTATCAGTACTCTCTTTTTTATCATTTAACATCTTCATACGGAAAATATATGTAAGTGAGAAAATTTGGTAAGCGTTCAATCGTGGTCAGTCAGATTAGCAGTAAGAATTAGCATGCAAGTGCGTTATGTCTGCCGCCAATAGCAGGAAACTTAAAATCAGCAAAGCGTCTGTATTTCAAATTATTGGTAACTTAGGCAAGATATCAACACATTTATATGTGTCTACTCGAAGTACATTTGACACATTTGATTACACATACATACATACATACATACATACATACATACATACATACATACATACATACATACATACATACATATCATTATCATATGCGCATGTGTTTTCCTAACCTGCTCATAGGATGACTCGTCACAGCAGTATAATTATGCTAACATCAATTCATGTATATCTATGACGATTCGATCACTCTGCTTACGTGTAGAGTTGAAACAAAAAGGGGTCTGCATCTCCGTATAATGTACATGCAACACAACTTGACGGGGTTAGGTGTACATTGACATTTTATGACATCTGACTGTTCATGTAAAATGTTTTGGAAACGTTTCAGAGCGCAGACACCCTCAATTGATCATACGTTTCACAACGCAATATCTCTTCTCTTTCTCTTTTAGCTGTTGATATCTTTCCGGCTCTAAATTACTTGAATCACAGAAAAGGGGCGCTCCACGATGAAGAAAGGGTCTCAAATTGGAAGTCTGAAAGTTTCTGAAAATCAAGGATTTTTTAATGTATTTTTCAATCATTTGATATTATATCTGCAGTCATCTAGTCCTTCAATTCCTAGAGCTTTTCGCTAACATTTCCAAGGTCTTGCGGAAAAAAACACAGTGTGCGAGGTCTAAGTTTTGAAATCTGTCCTTGAATGCCGTAATACCAGTTGGTGTATCGATTTCAGAACGGTCGTATGTCCGAAACAAATGCAGGTACAATCACTCATTCCAACATAATACTCTTGCATGTAAATACAACAAACAGATAGATATCGATATAGGGTAGTTACAAACTGTCACTTGCCCATTCCGTGTCACGATTCGCCAGGCTGAGGACAAATCACGTGTCAAGAAAAAATACATGTCGATTCCCCACTTAATTGAAAAAAAGTGACGTTTGAGGGTATTTTTTGGAAAAAAATGTCCAGTCACGTGACTTTATGCTTTATTTCGTCTGCGACTTCGAAACAATACGTAGCGGCCCAGCAGGTGGTTGGACTAGAGCGTGATGAGCAATGGTTGCAGTGCATTTACATCAGAGCACATTAAAACCAACCTTAAAGATGGACCAGCATGAGCATGTGGCGTGCTATAAAACACATATGACCTGGCCTTTATCTAGGCTATATCACCTGTTTATTACCCTTCGTGGCCGCATATGAGGTGTACGACACGGTTTTGCCCTCTGGACAGCGAACCCCTATGTTACGACGTTTGCGATTGAATGGCGGGCAACGTCGATATCTTAATACCTCTGGTGTTTAATTCCGGAGTTCGTAACGTGGAAACCAGGATTCAGTCAAACTTTTGGTTAATTTTTTTTGACGCTAGTTTTGGCGACTATTGCGTACAGACGTACGCAAGAGAGCAGTGGACTATGGGTTTTGGGCCAAAAATGGAACAAAATCACGATTAGCGTGTGTCAAGCTTGGACACTAAACGTCAAAGGTATCGATGGTGGTCATTTGACAGTATGCACTGATATACATCAAATTTTACTGCCCTTACAGTCCCGGGGCCACGACCGTGTCATACTTTCCGCTTGCTTTCGGACGGTTATTACTGTACATTCAACGCGCCTGCGCGTGGCCGTGCTTTAGCACTCGCTGGACCATACCCATGATACCGGTCGGCCTAAGACCTTGCGGAATAGCGATGCATTTCTGCTAATGCACGGTCCCCAGCGGATCAGGGTAACAAACGGGCGTTGTAGCCACATGATAGGGTGGTAGATGTTCACCACAGCTTCACCTTGAAACAGTCGTGTACGATAGATTTTTCATCTGTTCTACACAGGGAGAATGCAAACAACCATGCATTTCGATTTTCTTTCAAGGTCTGTCTCAGTTCAAAAGGTCGGATAACACAATCTTGGTTGAATGTAATCGAGAGGCAGAAATTTGACTCCACTTCATGGGCTGCTGTTTGTGAAAACCGTGCTGAATGCGCAATTCAAGACCTAGCCTCGACAGTGAAAGTATGAACATGTTAGTCGTCATGATTAGCTTAACTAGAAATGTGATATTGTTGAAATTAAACCATATAAGTCAACGAACTAAGAAAGTCTGCAGAATCCATTCAATAACAGTGACAGCTGTCTCGAAACTACAGTCGCATGAGCAAATATAAGTAATGAAATATCAATAACAAAAAATAAATGAAGTCTTTGTTTAGGAAGAGGAAGTGATTTTTCCCAGCGATACACGATCAGGGACTGAAAATATTCTTCTTTAGCCAGTTTTTGAGACAGCTAGACAATATCTCCAAAGTATACGAAAAAAAGGATGTTTCGGCGTCACTTTTTGCAATGCGAGCAAAGCTATGGAAAAAAAACGCGATCGCGATATAAAATTCAATGACTGTGTCTGTTGTCGCAAAAACAGTACATCAAGCCTTTCCGCTGTGAAATTGATGGAGATCGTCACCGAGAGGGCTCAACTGAGAAATACAATGTATTTGGCGGCGATGCCTATCCACCACACTCATCAAAACCACGACGGAGAAATTCATCATCAGGAAAATTGGAGACCTACAGAATAAGGAATATAGACAAAAGAGCCAAGGCATAGTGAACGTTCATTTTGTAACAGTCGGTATGTCGCTGAGGTAATTTGGTTTTCCTTATAGCACAAGAAAGGATATAATAATCTATTTAAACTTGCAAACATATCAATTACTTAAGCCGTCCATAGTTCTTCCTGCTCGTCGCTTGAATTCCCGATTGCGATAGTACATCCCGAGTTCATAAAGCAAGATCTACCATATTTGAATGGCTTAATAGTACTATTGCTATAGGTATATTTGCAAGGTAGGAGGCCCGTAGATATTCATAAGAGCTGAAAATGTTTGATTGTATAATGCCAGTAGTCGTCAGAACAGAAGATGTCATCGTACTGTTGCGCCCATACCAAAAAGCACTCACCACCCGGTGTCGCGCATGCGTGTGTGCATCAGACGCGGAAACTTCGGGAGCGGCTGAAATAGACATGATGCTGTTCTCGTGTATCATTGCCAAGAATACCAGACTTGACCAGACTACAGACTTTCGTTCATCTATGTTCATGACTCACTTTTCATCCCTATTAAAGAAGGGTCATGACCCTTCACATATCGATGTCTGAATGCGATGTCTGTCTGGCACAATTGTTTGCGGGACATACTAGTACTCGATGCAAGATTGAGTCAGTAAGATAATTTCGTCAAATTTGGCATTTGTAAAATTTGACTCCCGAACCATTGATTGCAAAATTTGACCCACCCAAAAATACTTTTGTAAATGTCAACCCCCTGTCTTGCACGTTTGTTTACGTGTTATACTAGTACCTGATGCAAGATTGAGTAATGTCAGTAAGATAATTTCATCAAATTTCCCTGAGTTACTTGTCACGCCTTTGAGAAGTCTACCGTTAATGTGTTCTTGTTTATCGATAACGCCACGTAATATTCTGATATTTTCATTTCCGCGGGAAGAGAAAGGTCACGTGGAGGTCAGTAGTCTTCAGTAAACGAGGCGTGGTAAACTTATGATTCGAAAACCGAATGTATATCATGAGACACTCATGTGTTCAGGAAAAAGCACATCTTGGTCAGTCGAATATTGGCTTATTATAGAACTCCTTCGTATGTTATGCCAAAGTACCAGAAGAAGGTTTAGATGTCACGGGGTCAATGTTAAGACCTTACACGTGACCTGATGAACTGATAATAGGAGGTCATATTCGTCAGGGTTATAAGGTCATATACGATTTGATGGGACTCTAAACGAGAGATACTGACCCGCAACGGATGGTTGTTGACTGTTAGTGTTAGTTGTCATAGCTATACTGATGATCTCTGTCCTGCCGAACGTCCACGATGGCGTCCTAAAAGTAAAAGCATTCGTCGACGTGTACCGTCGGGTTTATCTTAAAATAAATTTGTGGTCGATATGAATGAGACACTTTCGAGATTCTTGTGATATTGTGGAACAGATAAAATACGTTCTGTCATACGATTGTGGATGTCAATATGGAAAATTGAGACTGAGATATCACAGACAGACGACTTCAAACAAGCACCAGCCAAAGTCTTTGACTACAAGTAGGACACTGCTACAACAACGACTACAGCAGTATACAGTAAGGGAGCAATAGTTTTTTCAATGTGACGGGGAGGGGGACTGTGACGGGGAGGGGAGGGGGATCGGTGCAGTGGAAATCAAGAGGATTGACTTTTACAAAAGTTTTTTTAGGGGGAGGGGAGTCAGATTTTGCAATCAATGGTAGATGATTAAATTTTACAAAACATTGTATTGAATAATAGCAAAAACAAACATAACAAAAACAACATACTTGACGAAAAAGTATAGAAAACACAATACGATCTTGGCTTTATTCTGTTCGAACAAGTGATAACACACAGAAGAGAGCACTTTTGTTCACAAAAGTAAAATTTTCAAGTTGACAAGGAGAAATAAGTGTCATGCCATGTTTATGATGTAACTTTTATAACACTTTGAATACTGGGGAAAGGCTCCATTGTAAAAGTGTGAGTCGAATGGAGTGTTTGCAACGATTTTTGGACTTTGTAATTGCATATATATTTGAACAAACAAGATTAACAAATATAAATAAGAACGCCAATGGGAACTTAACTGCAACCTTAAAACCGCGTTACAGAGCATTTATACGAGTTGTACATAAAAATATTTTTTACGACCTAAAGCAGAGAAAACAGCCCAAAAATTTCAGTGACACCATATTTCGTAACCAAATCTGATTAAGAACATCATTAGACTCCCGTACACAAAATTCAAGGTAATTAGGCAGGCGGTTTTGACCTGTTCACCCCCAATTCCCAGTAAACAGGCCCACAATCACCATTGTAAACAATGGGTTTTGGTCAAACCATGGAGGCGAAAGGGATAAAGATTACCCCCAAATTACGATATTGAGATTTCAATTCTCCATTATCTGTAACAAGTGTCTATTTTTTCAGGATTATATCAAATCCAGTTTCTTGTTCAAATCCCTGAAGCATGGCAAAATACAAAGTGTTTGCCTTATAAATACAGCCAATGTCTATGTAAGAGTTGTAATTGCTGAGACATTTGAATTTAATTCTGAACCAGAATTCATTTGTCAGCAATAACAATGGTCATTACAAATGCACAGGCTGTGTTGACATATCTGACAGGTGACCGGCAAATTACAAAGTTTAATCAATCCAATGAGATGAATAATGGGGGTTGTCATATTTTACAATTGATGAATAGGGGCTCATTGTAGAAAAAAATGAGGGGGGGGGGGCTCTTTTGCAATTCATTTCCGACGCCCCCGATTAAAAACTATTGCTCCCTAAACCAGCGATAGCAATGGACGAATTAATCCGCTCTGTTACTAAAATAAAGCACATGATCAAGACATTATCGAGCAGATTCATGCAAAATTTTAAGACGCAAATTTTCAAGACCTCAACTTATTTAGTTTTATCGATGTGATAAAATTTTTTTAGCCAATCACGCACTATGTACTGTTGCGTCGATACAAAAAGGGACCAATCACGAACACCACATGTGAAACTAACACGGGTAAATAGATATCTCTTTTTGGTTTGGCTTTCGTTCGCTCAAAACGGCAATTTTAACAGATGTGTGAATCGACTTCACGCAATGCAAGAGTAACAGACACCGTTTATTTTACCGTTCTGACATTTCACGATTTTCCGCGAACTATAGCATACTGTGACCATGAACGACCATTGTGGAACAATCCTGACGTAACCCTTGGCAGATCACGGCCAACCGGTTTACCTGAAATTTATTTTAATACTGGCCCGACGTAAATTGAAAACAATTAAACGTCATTCTCCAATTCAATTTTTCTGACATGTACAGTGGCATGCAACTCTGCAAACCAGTACACATTAGAATTTATTAAAGTTACCATCGCGCGGATGGACAAGCATTAGTTTCCACAGAGAGCAAGTCCCGTGCAGACGTGTGCTAAAACATTGTACAGGGCAGCAACTGTGTTTTCCCGGTGATTCATATGGTTTATGCATCTCTCTCTCTCTCTCTCTCTCTCTCTCTCTCTCTCTCTCTCTCTCTCTCTTGCCAAGGTGAGAGAGTATGCTGTTAATAATTATAATATTATTCTCGACATTTCCTTCCGGAGAATAAACACTTCCTCGTTCCATTTTGAATGTTATATAGCGAGAAGCTGTACCCTTATTGTAAACTTTGCACTGTGACGCCCGCTTTTAAATCTCGATTATGAAAGAGAATGGTTATTAAATTTATATATATATATGTTAAAACTTTCAGTTTCGATGTTGAGTGCTACATGCAATGTTGCTTAACTGCAATGTCTTTACACCAAGAGGGTAAGTTTTTTCTCGTGGTGACGTAAATTTATAGCCCTCACCATGAACTAAACCACGATATCTCGTAGTGAATTATGCGTGCTCATGGAAAGTATTGAAGGTACGCAGTCGTTTTGCAGGTCCTAGTTTGTGATGTACTACCAACCTACCTGTAATGTGTAAAACGTTTCTTCTTTTATACGCAGGGACCACTCATGAAGTTCAGTGTCCGTATGTCCTATAATACAAGCAGTAAGTCAACCAGCTTGGATTTGTTGACTCTTGTAAGATGATATAGTATACCGGATGCTTGCCTTGCAGCGGTACTTCGACTTTGTGGCACTAACAGTTGAGGGCTCTTGGCAGGCGGAAGATCAGTACATTGGGGTGGGGGTGGTAGATGAATAAGAAGTATTGTAGCTGAACTGTTTGAGGGCGCCCTCTAAATACTTTAACTTGCTACCATTGTTTTTCTTTATACCTATGAATGTAGCCTGAGGACACAAGCCAAGAAATGTCCGTGATAAACTTTCACCATACATTAGCAAGTCCACCTCAACAAAACACACATCTGATAAACCGGTAGATAAAACACAAATCAGATGTCAGAGGCTATTGACCCATTGTTTAATGCCATTCATTCAAATTGAATCTCCATCGCTAATGTCGACCCAGTTAAGCAAAAAAACTTGAAATACTTATCAACTATCATGATTGAATGCGACGAAAATTAGTTTCAGTACACTTATTCTCACATTTTCTCGTGGAAATTAGTCATTTTGTTTTCAAAGTTACTCGAAAGGACAAAGATGCAGTTTATACAAAAATCCATCTGTGTTGCCTGAACTTGACCCCTAATTGCCGACAAATACCGGCCCCGGAAAAAAACTTGAATCAATAACTCCTCGAAAAAATTACAGTTTGGTTTTACGTCAGTTCATATACAGCAACACCAATGCAAACAGGTTTAGCTAAATCGTAAAATATGTGTGTTACTTTAGATTACAAATAAAATAATGAAAACTCATTATTTTTTCAGTTTTCATGATGGATTTAGCATGTATTACAATAAAAAATGATACGATTCGAGAACACTCCATTTTTCTTGTAATGTGTCTCGATTCACACACATAACTAACTATTTCTTGAAAGCAGTATATCGACACGCTGACATGTTCCAGCTTACTGTATGTGAATATGTATGACTGAAGCATATCAGACCCGTGCAAGATTGAAAATTCAAACACTGATTAATTGCATTTTTTATGTGAAAACTGTTGCCATCTTGGAGGGTCTGGCTTCAATTCTCAGAAAGCTTGTATTATGTTTCGAAGTTTGCCTGTATATTTGACATCTTTCAGCAGCTGAAATATTAAATTACATTAGTACTTAATTTGCATTCATCCATGAAAAAAACAATGAAAATATTACGATATACAACAACAAAAAAATTTACTAGGAAAGCTACAATAATCACAATTCAAATAAACTTACGTTTATCCCTTAATACCTACATTCCTCCGTATCCCATTGAAATTACTCAATATTCGAAGAATAAAGTAAAACCAAGTTTATCGCTTCGTATACAGTAGTGAATAGCTTTTCCCTTTTCCTTTCCTTTCACTGAGATCAAACGTGACAATTAACAACACTGTAGTTATATGAGAGCCTTGAAATGGTTTATACACTGAAAGGCAAATGCTACATAATGCTACAGAAGTCACATGCTGACGTCATTGGTTATTGTTGGAGGCATGGATGATTCCGCATCAAGCAATAATGACAGAAGGGCACTTAGTCGTCCGGCGACAAAGTGCTCAGCATATCAAATTTATTATTTGGATGGCGTTCAGCTACCGTAGGTGACACTTTTATATCATCCAAAGCCCCGGGGTTGGTAGCTTCCACTGTGGTCTTGTAGAGAAGTTTGTAGGTTTTAAATGCCCATTTTATGGGTTTCATCCAATCTTTCATCCAAGAATCTTCCCACTTCTCATCCATAGCCTGTGTAATCAAACGATTCATCTTGTGAACTACCGTGTTGTTGTACCAGGTGGTGATATTGCAAGGCTTGTATGGCTGAAGCAGAACGGAGTTCAAGATCAGCGCATATTTCATACAGCTCTGCCATTGTGCAAATGCCTGGAGAGACGACACGTCCAATTGATTGTCGTCCTTAATCTCCATGGAAGACAGTAGCTGAAGTATGCTTGGTGTTCCATTTTCATCGCAGAAGTAACCATTGACTAACCCGAGTAACAGCGCCATCAATTGGATATCAGTTACCTTTGGCTTCCCATTGTTGACCCAGAATACAGTAACAGCAATGGGTAGATGGAATTTCAAGTCAGTTTCTTGGATTTTTCTGAGACTGTCTTCAGAGATCCCTAGTACTCTCATGAACAGCTGCATTTTCTCTTCTGTCGAGAGACTTCTGATCCCATTCAATCCGGGAAGGTCGCCGAAATGTCTTAGAGTTGAGAGGGGTGAAACAGAAATCTCTGCCAATTGTTTCTTCTCTCTAGTCAATTCTTTGACTGACCCCTCATATGGAATACCATCTTCCCTCAAAAGTATACCATATACAGCTTTTCTGATGTGACGGGAGCAATAGTGGCAGCTATCTTTTGTTACGTCTTCTAACATTGTGAAAGTGAAATGTCGTTTTTGACAAATCATGTTTATGCAGGAAGAATGCAGCTGTCCCTCTCTGATTAGTTTGACGTGTTCCTCCGTCAGTGACGGGCAGTGTGCTAGCCGCCCTTGGCCTTCAGCGCTGTCTTCTAAATGATTAATGACCTGTGTAATGTCATGGTCGTCATTGTTGTACATGCCAATGGAAAGTAATATGTTCCGTCGAATGGCATCCCGGTCATCTACCGTCAGGTATTTATCAATCACTTTATCCACCAGCGATTTAACAGTTTCCGTTTGGACTGACAACCATGATATGACACCTTGAACTTCAGGCAACTGCCATGGCGCATCGTTGGTGCTGTTAGCTGTGCGGAAGTCTTGGAAAGTCTCGTAAGGAATATAATCATTACCAAGTAGACACGCCATCAACGGCATAAACCTTTGATCGATTTTGAATTGGTAACAAAATTTTTCACGGGTGTAAACCTTAACCTCATTTAAAAGCGTCCGGTCATCATCCATCGCAAGATGAAGATGTTCAAATGAGATATAACCTTTCTCGATATCAAAGATGTAGAAGTCGCTGTCTTGTCCAATTACACGACATCCCAATTGGTTGGCAAGGGCTGCTATATCACGGTCTCCTTCAAAATCACAATAGACAAAGTGTATTTTCATATCTTTGAGGACTTTCTCTAGCACTTCAAATGCAAACAGCGGTAAAATCCTCTCGCCGTAACGTCTACCATCCTTCTCCGCATCAAGTATTTTCTGGGCTACGCCAATTTTTTCTTTTTTACTCCGTTTGTGCTCCTGAAATTTCATGTCTTCAAGGTCATCAGCACCGTCGAACACGACAAAAGGCTGAATTTTACAATCAAGGAGTTTTCTGAAGAAGTTCACGCAACCATCTCTGTATTCTTCATAATTTTCCTCTGGGAGTTCATTCCTGTTAAATAGCCGGTAGACCAGGCCATGTCCATCCACTACCACGCGACTGCCGTTCAGCTGGCAGTAAACGTAAGCGTGGCGCCTTTCAATAAATGTTCTTAGATACTTTACCCCCATCTTTACTTTAAGGAATAAATCTCTCAGATATGCAGTGAAGACAGCGTTAACTGTGAAAAAAAGAAAATTTAACACTGCATTACCTTAAAGATCCATTAGCTGCAACTTTTCGTCATTTTTTAAAATTTTGTTTGTTCTGTGTATCATTTGCAGTTTCTGGTTTGAATTCCTAAACCATGGAGAAATTCCCAATATTTAGCTCATAAATATACCCTATGAGTATAATCTGCATTGTTATTGTTTAAATTTTGTATTCAGATCCGGACTAGAATACATTTATCAACAATAACAATGGTCATTTCACATATACAGGCTGTGTTGGCAGGCAGGACACCGGGCTTTGGTCATGATTATCGGATTATAGTAAAATTCTGTAGTTGATACATTGAAACAGAGTAGTGAAAAATTAGTGAAAAGTTACAGCTAATGTCCCTTTAAGACAGCACGGGTCATACATCTCTATGGTAAAAATGGGAAGATCAAATGTACCGGATAGTCTGGTTCCCTGACCCATTTTTACCGCTGGCTGCGCTGCTAACGAAAATACATGTAGGGTCAGGTATGGGCTATTGTGAGCATGGCTGTCATTGGTCAATAGTACGAGTGCAGTGATTGCGTTGTATTTTAATATTTCCAACTTTGAGCTACCTTCGAATTTAGATTCCGTGTGCCCATGGAGTAATTTTACATCCATAGTTTCCCGAACCAAACATCCTATGTCGACATTGAATGAATAACGAAAAATCACTTATTTTGAGTCATTGCTGTGCATGCCAAGGTCACATAGTCACCAGGTCACGTCTGAGAAAAACATCACCGACGATAATCGGCATTTCACCACTAAATACCATCATAGAAGAACAGAGTCAGAGACTTAAACGTGAAACTGTGCAAACAAGTTCAACGTTCGATGTTTCTTCATCGAATTTCCGAGCTTGCCACTGTATAGATGTGCTGATCACATGATCTTGTCAGGTGACTTTGTCATTAATATGCAGTCAAAATTCTGGTTGAAACATTAGCCCATACCTGACCTTGTTCAGTTAGCAGCGCAGCCAGCGGTAGAAATGGTTCAGGGAACCAGACTAACGTTCCGGGTTAGACGGTTCCCCTCCCTATAAAGTCATTGTATGACCTAAAATGTGAGTAATTATATCCATATAGGCCTATTATGTTAAACGGAGGTATATGTTTGCGGCGTTGGTTTTCGAAGTCGCATCAACAACCGAATGGAAATCGATTATTGGTACCACAGATACAGGTCAGAGAATCTCCTACAATATCGTTCTGTATCTTTCTGTAAAAGAGGTTTTGAGCATAGGCATTCGTTTCTCGACTGTCTATGTTTTGAACGACATGAATTGTACCATGAACGACGGGAAAACGAAGATGAACAATAAAAAATTCACGTATGACAGTGTTGTATGTAACTGAGTAAAGTAGGGCTGAATAGACGGTGACAGCTATACGGTATGAGAAGATCCTTGTACTAGGTATGGGCACGGTCACCTCTTTTGTGGAGGAACGGTTGCGCGGGCTTCAATTTGCGTGTCCATAAATGTCATGAGGGCATTGTCGCTACTTACCTATTGATTTCCTTCGTCCAGAGGAGAATGTAAATCAATCCCGTCTCAGTTAGTTTTTAACCTAAGCAGAAACGTCCCTTAGCTCTGTTTCATCAGATCAACCAGCCAGGAGTACTCATACTTATCGGCGCAGTCCTTTCCTCGTTAATTGTGGGTATTTCCACCAACTCAGTTCTCGGTATGTAATGGAGCTGGCCGTTTCAGAGAATAGCCGTGGCAGTTCAGCTACGGCGCGGCGGCGACACTTCGGATGTAACTCCGCCACAATCTCTCCATATATTTAACTAGAGACTCATTTTTACAGCAAAATAGAGAATGTCTGTTTCTGCTTAGTTATTGTAGGGAAGAGATCTCTTAATGTAATATCGACTACAATTAAGCATTAAGGAGGGGTTATACCGTGTGCTATCTACTCTTTATAATAAGTCCCAAAAAATAGATATCGAAAGCCGAACCACTGAGTGATATATCACTACGCATGTAATGAATATTCATGAGATAGGATATAAACCCATAGGCAATAGTTTTCTGTCTCACTCGGTAACGTCGGAGTGAAAATAAGACCGCTGAGAACTTTTGAAGGTCAAAGATAAGACGTCAAAGGGGTATGGCCAAGTTAGAGCACAGGCCAATTGGAAATTAATAGTCTAAAATATGATTTTTTTTCATAATTATTACAATAATAAATCCTAATTATGAAATATTGATATTAGTCTAAGAGGCTTTAAATATTATAAATCGAAAGTAAAGCAGCAGACACCAAAGAACTTTACGAAAGGGTCAAAGTAGAGATTTGTAATATATGATCTATGCCGGAATGTATAAGAATTTTAGAAACTATTAACGCTTTCTGTGTCTTGGGATTGCAAAAATTATGTTTCTCTATATAGGCCGGTAAAACTCACTTTCGGCGTTGCATTATTTCTATCGGGATATCTGCTCGGAACGATCTAAATTGCGAAGTGCTTTAAAGACAGCGAACAGAAGAGAAGAGATTGCAGTCTTGTAATTTTGTACAGCAGAAGCTTACAAGACTGCTTTGACGTTGCATCAAAGAGCAGCAAGGAGCAGAGATGGAAAAACACGTACATAAGTTGTTTGGCGTCTTTAATACTAGAAGATCTACCGTATTAAGAGTCCAAGGTAGAGTTCTAAACGCATATATTTGCAGATGCGTCCTTCACAAGCAAACCAAATCATTCTATGAATGCTTGCGCACTGAATTATGCTTCATTTGCAAAGTTTAAGGCACTTCTACGTACATGACTTTAGCTATTTCTGAGTACACGTACGTTTTCAAGACCGCAATTTAAACTTCATATCATCCAATGGTTGTTATGGCCCTCATTTATTTTTTCATAATTGAGATAAACTTTCAGATTTAATAGTTCCAATATTCATTTTCGTCTTAGTTTACGAACAAATTTCCTTTCAATTCAATTCACAGGCACTTGCTGGCAAATTATTTAGGTTTATGAACGGTCATTTTGATTCAAACGTCAAGTCCCATTTAGAGAGGCAGTCCTCAATCTCTCTTCTTGCATTAATGCTTGTTGACATTGACTATCAATGGGATTGCAATCCTTTGTTCTTCTGTGGACGTTGTGTTTATACCTGTCAGTTTGTTCAGAGACAAAGCTGATAAAAAAGCCCGCGTGACTGAAGTCAAGCAGTGTTCTCCCTAAAGCCCTGAACTTTGACCCAATGTAACAATCAACGTTGTACATATTCCCATCCAAGTTTGACCCGGCATAGACAAACCATACATTACTAGTGGACACAAAACGCAGCGTAAATCTTGATTGCCTGTCAATGACAGTTACCGCCCTCAACGCCTTTCATCGTACACATCCACAGAACGGCTGCAGACACTATATTCAGTTAAAACCTGTCAACCGTGACTTAAAACACGGTCTGAAAAGAGCTCGGTACACATAGCCAACCCGAACAAGCTCTGGGTTAACGTTGCTGGGACGTTTTCGCTTTTTTTTATTTTGCGTGTATTAAGACTTGTATTTAAATAAGCTAGAGGGTAGTGCAACTTGTATAGCACTCTACATTTCGATAAACCAAATCCTTTCGTAACTGAAGTGGTTCATATGACTCCCATACCTATGTATGGAAGACCGGTCACGACATGCGACATGCGAGTTTTTTTAAACTGCGACCTGGGAGTTCTTAAACTGCGAAATGCGAGTTCTCAAACTGCGACGTGCGAGTTGAAAAACTAATGGCGTTTACATACATGTCATTTCGTTCTCCTCCTAACGATGGATTACAGAGGTAGAGACGAGCTTATTGCTGCATACTTCTACAATGGATACACCCTCGGAGAAATAGCGGCCACTTTGTATGGAAGACCGGTCACGACCTGCGACATACGACCGGGTCTTTAACTGTGATCTGCGACCTAACCCTAACCCTAACCCTAACCCTAACCCTAACGCCAACTAACCCTAAGTTATGCCGTTACAATTTTTCTGTCCCTTGGCTTAACCGCCAGGGTTGAGAGCGAAGTAAGGCTTTTTACGAGAGAAAACCTAACCCCTATTCCTAACCCTAACCCTAACCCCTACCCTAACCCTAACCGCAGATCGCAGTTTTAAAAACTGGCATGTCGCATGTCGTGACTGGTCTTCCATACCTATGGAATCGTTTTGTTAACTTTTCCGGATATTCAACGTATGAAACTCTTGATATTAATCCACATGCTATTGCGCATGCATGGACGGTCGCGTTTGCCTGTTCCCTCCTCGATCAGGATACAATGGCCACAGTCGGAGCCAATGCAATAGCCCGCTGCACTTGCTACAAATATATTTACGGAATACCGAGAGGGGTCAAGACAGGTTAAAGGTTACGACGGACGATATGTCAGGACAGTCGACCACGGCTAAAATAACGTTCGACAGTTTTCACCGACTTGTAGAACTTAATCATTTTGCAATAGTTGGTCTACATCAGTCAAGTAGCAAGGAGATTTGTGCAAATTACAAAATCGGTATTACCTTGTGAAATATCAGCCGTTGAATGACAAACAGACTTTCAGTTCAGCTATGGTGGAATTACTCAAAATAGAAATGTTATCATACCAGTATATTGATGGTGCAAATACAGCGATCTGATTGATCGAGACGCATCGCTCGTGCACATTAGGGGACGTTTCCATCTAAAAAACAGTGCATATTCAATGCACATTCACCCCTTGAAAATAGGGGTTTGAAGGGGTATGGAGCTTCTAATTAAAGTTATTTGCCATCTCGTAAGCTGTTTGCAATATGTGATTAGATAGTGATTAAGTTGGTGTACAGAGAAGACATCTCTGCCTTACACACTTCACTCATACAGATAATCGCCTTGAACTTCTTTGAACATTGTACCCTAATTTCCACAGATTAGGACCTATAAATATACTACAAGCCATATGTTAGTTCAAATTAATAAAAGTAGGAACAAATTCCGATGTCCTGAAATGATAATACTGTTGTCAAGGTTTACACGAGATTGAGTTTGTGCCGCTTCACTGTACAATACCTTGGCATAAAGTGGTACCGGTCAAGCTATTGGTATCTGAAGTTGTTGACTATGCGTTATGTAATGTCTGATTATATCTGATATAACTACGTTAGATTGCATATTATCAGTGCAGAAAGAGCCCAAAAAGTGTCGTGAACTGGTCAAAATCTCGTGGTATACCATCGCTGGGTGAGCTTTGATTTACCGCAAAACTTTTGACATTAAAGTCTACCACCAATGTGATATAACCGAGGTTAACTAGACGAATAGCCTAGGAAAAAAGAGGAGACGACAAGTGTTTATTCTTAAAGGCATATCTCATTTATCTACGAGCAAATTTACAGTCTGAGCTTCAGTCTTATTGCAAAACAAATGATAGACGAACCTCGGCAATCCACTTCAAGCTTAAACATGGACAGACGAAAGAGTACTGCCATTGCCTACGTGATGGAACAAAACGTGCCTTTAACGATAATTTTGCCCATTAGGGGAAGGACTGCCCGAGAGAGCAAGCGGGTGTTATTTGTTGTAGGTATTTGTTGTGAGCGGTAACGCAGTGTTGTGAAACTTCCACGTGGTTTATTTTGGTGGAAGATCAAACACGGGCATGGGTGGTATTTCCCCGGCACTTCTCAGCTCTTCTTGGGTCTTCGTTTTCGTGTACTTCATCTGCAGATGAAGGTCTAAGGGTGTGTTTTCAGTTTCCATGTACGTCTTCAACTCCATGGTATCTTCTCCGGTTCGTACGAAATCTCGGATGATCTGTGAATGTTATCAAAACAGAGACGATTTACTAAAGTCTTAGCTCACACGCACAGGACATGAGCACATATGAAGAAACTTGGCGGCTTCTTTGCGTGATAGAAATAGGTGCTCGTCTTGGGGTGCCAGTATTTTTTTGTTGACTCCACCATCCAACGGGCGAGAAATCCATTTTCAGAATGTGGTACCCATCACCCAGGCAAATGACGCAATGGGGATTAAAGTGCCTTGCCCAAGAGCACAACACTGTGCCTGAGTCTGGAGCTCACTATATATTCTCTGATAGTGAGCCCGCTTCATACAAAACCCCCATACTTTACTGTATGAAATGAAATATATTCTTCCAGAACTCCTGTCTTGCTAGGAAAACGTTTGCTGTTGTAATAGCAGTGACGAAACGCGGGTTCACAATTTATTTTACGTGGAAAAAATTCTCTGACATCTTCTGGGACGAGGTCTATGATTTCCACTAAGGCCAGAAAGAAAAAAAGAAAAAAAATAAATTGTTCATCGGAATCGCCTCTTCTACTTTGCCCTATTTGGAATTTATTTTGATTTCGACAAATTCATACTTCTGCGTTGCAAATACTTCAGTACCGCCGCTGGCGGCGCCCTACACCTCGTCGGGTTTTCGCGGGAATGTGGGATTCTGAATGTGACTTCCGACGTGTCTTCACTGAGCTCTGTCTACACGTTGTTGCGACATCTGTATTTTGCAAATCACGATACAAACTGGGTCAATTTTTGGCTGAAACTTCTCCGTTTGGCAAGGTTAGTACACCATGACTAATAATTTGATCGCCAGCGAAAAAAAATAAAAATATTTTTCGCTCTTGCCATAGTCCAAAAAATCCGATGAACAAGATTTTTTTTTCTCTGGCCTAAGTGCTTCTTATTCTTGCTGTGAGACCCAGCCTTTATGATGTTTTTTTTTCTTGAGACACTAATTGCTCCAGTTCTTTAGAAACATGCCATACTTATAACCAGATGATTTAACTCTGCAACGAAAATACATGATAGGAAAATATCTTTAGCCTTGTACTTGCTACAAGTCAAAGACAACTACCGCCTAGAATATAAAATTGCTGTAGAGAAGGATAAACGAGAAACAAATTGTTGTAAATTTATTGAAATAATACACTTAATACGAAATACCCAAAAGGCATATCACAAATGACCATGTAGGCTGGGGTTAGTGACTAGAGTTTTCAAGAAGTACTGATGTCTCGATTTAAAAGAAATAATATAATTAGTCAAACCTCTCCTATTTTCAATTCTCCTGAAACACCCTGACGTTACTCCATCCATAAGTAGCAACTCAATTAAAACAAATCATCATTTGGCATTTAAAGGGATATACTCGTCGGAACTGCGCCTGTGCGAGTTTCTTGTTTACAAACAACGTATTTTGTGCACGATATCAAGATGCACCTCATCATCATAGCTGCAATATTTAAATTAAACGATGTAGATTATGACAGACATGTTTTAACTGTCATCAATCGCCATTGTGTCTTGGATACATTGTTGCCATGGGTCTAATGGGTCCCATACGACCTTTGAGCGCAGTTCCGACGACTATATCCCTTTAATAGTCTCATGCGGGACAGAAAATATTGATCTTTGTTTTGTAATTTTAACTATCGCTGGACTCCTGGCCCTTTTGTCGTGGTGGGGATGCGACGTTGCAACTAAATATTGAGTCGCACAAATTTCATATAAGGGTGTGAGGGGAAACTGCTTATTTTACATGTTGCAGTTAAGTACCCTTGCCTTGAAGACCTATGCTCCTTTTAAACTTACTAACATCAATCTGGTTTAATTGTTGATAAATCTAATGTTGTAATTTAATATTTCCCCTGATGTAGGCTGATGAGATGAGATATGTAAGACACTGTTTGCAGCCTATAGTCATGTGTCTGTGCTCGAACGTCGGCAGTAGAGCCAGTGACACCTCTGCAATATTACATTTTTCCATTTTTATATGAGAACACGGTCTTGTTCACCGACAAATTTATGTAAAGAATGACACATCTCTGCTACGCTGGCCCTGTTGTAATGGAAAATCCAACGGTCGCTCGAGGGCGCCCTCTCAGTCTATGGTGGGAGCGTCCTCAGGCGACCATGACGAGTTTTCCAGTCCGGCATGGATGCTAGGGTTGAGTGACGAAGAGCAAGTAATACCATTAAATAGGTGGGGGAAGACAGACGGTTTAGTCTTTGGTTTCGTATAGAAACTACACTATAAACTGTGAGTCATATGTAACTTTACTATAGACGCATTCTGTAAGTTGTCTGACTATGAGCAGTCCAATTAACACGTAAACCTGAAAATTACTTTACAGCAAACTTTAAAGAAACATTGTGGCGATAACCATGAAAAAGTGTTTCGCAGCGAAAACGTATTTAGTGAGAGAAATCTGAATGCTAGAAGGCGCTGGCAAAATCCTTTACAAAAGAAAAATATATAATAATCGCCATTACCTTGTTCACTGCACAACAATGATCTTTTAAAATGATCTGACTTAACATTGTGAATACAATGATGCTAATGGATGCATACAAATAGCACTCTCGTATGTATTCAGATAACAGTACTTACACTCAATGAATATGCCAAAGAAAGGATGATTTTCATATCCAATGTGCAACCAGCTGACAGCTTCATAAAAAAATCTGACAACAAGTTTTATCCTGTCATCACACGTACGGGTCATTAAATTTTAAATTGCATACTTATAAGATCAAGGAAAACCCAACACTATTCAAGCACAAGGTTGCCTACGCTTTGAAGTCTACCTCAATGCTTTAACATTTCACATGCGCGCTACTTCACAGTAAGTGATGCTACCCACAATTCCCCTTGATTTGTTCACTCAGACATTTTTTGCTAAAGGCTTTTTCAATTTTATCAGTTTCTTAACAATTCTTAACTAACAATTTAAGTTCAGGATTATTTGTTAAAACTATGTTCCAAAATTATTGATTATGTTTAAAATTCAAGAGTAAATTGAATGAGAAGTCGACGGTTGGAGGTGCTAAAAATTGCACATTTGTCAAGATAAAGTTATCAGCAACTAAGATGGTCTCATCATACCACCTGTCAGACATGCAAATTTCCTTTGTTACGATCATTAAAAAAATCAATACCCTTTTTTCTGCAAACACAGATGCAACTTATTCCCTTGGTTTCCTTGAAAATATTGTGTATGGCTGTCAAAAATCTATGTCGACAAAATTAGAAAATTGCTATCTCCTCCGCGGAAACGGGGTTGATCTTCTCATTATTCACAGTGAGAAATCAGAAAATTATGATTATCAGAACTATGTTGCCAGAATTTTGAAATATGGACCGAGTTGTTCTGTGTACAGAAGAAATTTGCTTCAGTTCAGTGAGTGATCTCCGTGTGTACAGATCATGGAGCATTGTGGGTAGCCTCACTTACTGTGTACTTTTCAATGCCGAGTACAAGTCCGTAGAAATATACCTGTATGTAATTTTCAATGCCCTGACAACTGATAACATCTATTAGTAATATATTAAGGGCACTTGCCTATCAGATGGCTTTTCAGTTAACAACCCCTTTCAAGATATACATTCACTTTTCTAGCTCAGATAGCCTGCACACTCTTTTTACGAACGCAGACCCTGGGTTACTCTCAGTGACTAGAAAATGGTAGCCGCCCAGAGTCGTCTCCCCTGAAACGCACTTTCTGTCGGATAGGAAGCGATTCAAACTTGACGTTGAGTGCAAAACGAGTTACGAACCTTTTGAGTATGTACGAAAGATGTGAAGGTGATGACACCAATTGTCTGACTTTCCAGATGAACGCTCGTCTCATTGAACTCTCCCTCTGCCCATTCCGCTAAACCTGTACAATCAAATGTCAAACAAAAGACAAATTATGTTCCGGAGTTGGTATTTCCCTGAAAATAATATGTACATCTTTATATATCTATAATTGTATCTCTCCAGTACGTTGATGGCGCTATATCTCTGATATTGCACTTGGGGAACACGCGTGAGCTCTTAGTTAGAGAAAAATCCCCTTTAAAAATTTAACGCCATAATTTCAATCTGCTGGTCTAATAATGGAAGTAAACCACCTCAGCAATGGGCAAAACACTCGGTTTTTGCCAAGTTCACTCCATTGATATGCCCTCGCCATCATTCGTGCAGATATGTCGAGCGAACTGCTGTTCAAAATCTGGTGTTATAACCGTCGCTGGGTACAGTATATTATAGAAATAACGGGCAACGCGCTGACTATTAACGTTTATTTATGGGCAAGGCGAGAGGAAAGCCAAGTATAAACGGGCGAGGCTTGCCGAGCCCATTTATTTGGCTTTCCTTGAGCCCGCGCCCATAAATAAACGTTAATGGTCAGAGCGGAGTCTATTATTTCCATTATATTATCAGCGAACCCAAGAAAACTGTCAAAATTTCCGAAAATTTCAGGAGCGAACGACAACTGGGCCCCAGAAACTGAGCAATACGCGACGCACTGCCACGCGCGCTGTAAAAAATTGGCAAATCCGGAGATGTTTTCAGAAAAAAAGTATCTCAACTTGACCTACAAGTGCTCCATTTTATTTTGTGATTGATTATGATTTGCGTTTGAGCTGTAAAGTTACGATACTTTGAGTTGTTAACCTTATTATTCATATTCAGGGGCATGTAAACAAACCATTACTGTGTATTTGTGGTCAGTCACGTGGTGCAGCTCGACCAATAAAAATGCGACAGGAAGGGCATGGTAATATGCTTCATAAAAAGCCATTCTTCTATTTTTTGTTTTACTCATGAGTTTTGTAGAGTCTATTTTCGCTAAAGAGAAAAGTAAAATAATGTTTTAAACGAATATATATATATATATGTTCTGCACCTACCAAGGTTATGAGCCGCAATGTACGCAATATGATTTGTGAATGGTTTAAAACGAATAAAACCATTTTCTCTGTGTCTTGGAATACCAAACATATCCGATGCAAATCTACAAAAGACAATATGAATGACGCTGCGTCAGTAACCTAGTGACCATGTATTTCCAAGACACCATCAAAAGTTCTTTGTCGTATAAAAGCGCTTAAATCCTTGAAACTTGGCATTCATCATTGATTCTGCACGATTTATCGAAGTATCATGGTGAAAAATCTAAAGTGGAATCGGTTTCGGCTAGGTTGGAAATATTTTTCCATCTACAACCCCTTTTCACCGAGACTCGAAATTTTGATTGTCTTATCATAATAGACTCTTTTTATCTTCTCTCCTAAGAAAAAAATACATAAAAAAGTATTTTACAATTAATTAACACAGCATCAACAGTAATCCAAGCAACACCGAAGACACAGACAGCAACTGTTTACAATAACAACATGATAATGATAGCGACGATAGTGAAGATGAAGATGATAAAATGAAGATGACAACTAGATCAACAGCGACAAGAAAAGAAAAAAGAACATCAACAACAACAACAACAACAATAATAATCATAATCATAAACACAAAAACAACGTCAAGAACATTAATAATGATGACAACAACAACAACATAAGCAGCTACACATGAGTTGCTTTTAAAACCTGTTAGACCATGAACACAACCAATTGTATGAATAATCTTGTTTGTAATATTTGCAGCTGAAATTATCGTGAAAGCTGAGGAAAACTTAGTACGGGAGTTCACATGTATGTTGAGATACTGGACAGTGAAGGTTCTGTATTTTTACTAGTTTTCATGGCAAATTTGCGTTATTTGACCTCTTATTTATGGAGAGTTGTTATGATTACAACATATTTATATTATATATACAAAGACGGGAAAACATGATACGAACTACGAACACACAATTTACATCTATTGCCGATGTTTTATGCAATCTTCACCTTTCAAGGCATGACGGGATATAAATCCTCAAACTTAAGTTAAGTACGACACTTTTGCAAAACACTGTAACAACCTCGGAATTCTGAAAATATTTCAAACATCGTGGATGTAACCCTATGTCGTCTAATTAAAGGCGCGGATTTTGGGTGTGGTATATATTCCAAGTGTTAGCAAGCTACCACATAGGGATCTAAAACGCAAAGTAAATTTCTGTAGTCACCCTGATTGCATATCGTTTATTTCTTATTCCCACATTTTGGAGCTTTATGACGTACACTATGCGTCAATCTTTCATGCATCATAGTAGAAAATGCAACAGAAACCTGACTCTTTTTGAACCAGAAGCTTTGTGGCGTTGATAAAAATGTGAGTTCGATCGCTGACACCCCCCCCCCCCCCCCTTTTCTCGCACGCGCTGCCCTATTGCCCCCCCGCCGCCCTCTCCTCTTTACGGTGTTCGCCGCGCTCTCTATCTC
>LD363955.1:55421-72000 GCA_001465055.1 Ptychodera flava
TATATATAAGCACGTATTCGATCTCAGTTTTGTCTTCATATGAGATCGTGACAAATGATGCACAACACATTATTAATTATTAATGAATTAATAGTACCTTGAGTCCTCTAGAAAAAAATGAAAGTCAAACATAGCTCTGACCCTATAGCTTGTTACGCTTATTGAATCAACAAAATGAGAAATGTTCAGCGCTGAAGGATTGCGAGGTCGTTGTAACCATTCAGTGGTTTGAATCAATTTAATAAGTTAATCGCAATTGACAAAGTATCATCATGTGAACCAGTCAGCGTTTAACGTTGTTCGCAGTTTATTCGCGTAGATGTCAATAACGTCAGTTTTATGCAGCTATACGTGTATGTCTAAAGACAACCCCTAGTGACAAGGTGTGGATATAGCCTAGGGGTTGTCAAATTATTGCAAAGTCAACTTTACGGCGCTCAAGATTGATGTCGTAACCCAAACTTTCTTGTATATAGCACTCTTCCCACAGTCGGGCTGCAAGGAAAGTAAACCGAATATCATACCATTGCCAGATCGTAATGTAAAGAATAGGCGCACTGACTTCTCCACCGTTTTATGGTCTACATGCTTGGTCAACTGTTCTTGGCGTTTCCGTAGAGTTCCACTATTAGAAGTTGAAAAATTCAGTATAAACAGTATGAAAAATCAGGTTTCAAAGGCAAGAAAGACCGATGGAAAAGGCAAATACAAAAGTGAAATTGTTAATCAGTAAATTAAATAATAGAATTCAAGGAAATTCTATCATAATTCATTCAAACAAAACCGTATGAGTGATAGTATACCGGCCACTTTGAAGTGAAGGGACGGCAGGGACGAAGTTTGTCATTGCCTATCGTAGAGGGCGCAATCATACAGACGTGACCTTGGGTCAGAGTTCAATGTACACGCCGAACGCCTGGCGACACGACGTAGTGCAGTTGGGTGTTTGCCGTTTCTCGTCCAGTGCTGTTAGATGTTTGCCGTTTCTCGTCCCGACCAATTCTCGTCACCTCGACCTGAGAAGCTGAAGTACGATTGCAAGTTTTGTTGCAAGATTTCAACGGTGTCAGCGCAAGAGTGGTGAGCGAGACACTTCAGTGGAACTGCAAGATGGCGGCAGCTCCGGATCCAGTCCTGAAGCAAGAACCAACAACGGATGCCGTGGACTTAGAAAACAGGATTCTAGAACTCTGTCAACAGAATCCGAAAGGTATTGGAGATGGCGTTATACAAGCCGACATGCCACATATCGATATAAGGCAGCGAGTGTCGGCTGTGAACAGGCTTTTGTCCACCGGCCGAATCGATCTACTGAAAACAGCAACGGGTTTGCTGTATAGGCTGAAGGACCCCCAGGCCGGTGTTAAAATCAAAAGCAGCGACAACCAAGAAAAACTCATTTATCAAATAATCGAAGAATCCGGAAACAAAGGGATCTGGATTCGAGACATACGGTACAAGAGCAACTTACTGCTGACACAGGTTAGTAAAATTCTCAAAAATCTTGAGAGCAAGAAATTAATCAAGGCGATCAAGTCCGTGGGAGCATCCAAAAGGAAAGTGTACATGCTGGACAATGTTGAGCCAGATAGATCGGTCACTGGCGGCGCCTGGTACAGCGATCAGGATTTTGAGTCGGAATTTGTCGAGGTGTTGAATCAACAGTGTTACAAGTTCCTACAGCAAAGGGCAGACAATGCGAAGGCCACAAAACAGGACCCTTTAGCCGTGAGGAACGCCTGCTACGCGTCATTGCTCGATGTCCGCAAGTACATCATGGAGCTTGGAATCAGCAAAGTGGATCTCTCCGTGGATGACATCGAGACGATACTGAACACTCTGATCTATGACAACAAAGTAGAGATGACTATTGTGGCAAGCCAGAGCAGCGCCAGCATTGACGGACAGATGAAATTGTACAGGGCGATAGAACCGCTTATAAAACCAACAGGACTGACGAGGATGCCCTGCGGTGTCTGTCCAGTGTTTGATCAGTGTTACATAGGAGGAGTAGTTTCACCATCAAACTGTGTATACATCAAGCAGTGGTTGGAGTTGGACTTCTGACCAATAAAACCTCGTTTACTGTGTCACAGCTAGGTCTACAGACTGATCAACAAAAGCTCCATCAACAATTTTCAGTCACGTGTTTGATACCGTGTGTTATCTTTCATCTGAGTAGAACATCAGACTAAACTACCTGACCCAGTAGTTTGACATTGGTTTTACGACACCATGTGGTGAACGAAAGTATTTCAAGGTTTGTCCAATGTACCCAGATTGGCAAGCAACTTACTTAGCAAGTTACAAGACATTACCATAAAAGTTTGCTTCAGGTCTTAAATCATTAAAAAGCTGGGATCACAATAATTCAATTGTGTTTTCTCTGTTTACTGTATGGTAAAGAATTTAATGTTTTCCCCGTGTCTTAAATGTAACCGTGTGTTAAATATAGTTTTCAAATTTCATCACCAGTCACGACATACATTTTAAACACATGATGAGGCCTAGAAGCAATATTGGTATTCATCATAAATTTATCAAATGCATTATATGGACCTGACATTGAACTTTTAGTCAGAGGTGAAGTAGAGTCTTCCTCGTGTTCTGCTTTGCCACTGCCAGTAAATTTGGCATAGAACATGCTATCTTTCCAGAGCTACTCATCCCGCAATCTTCGGACAGATATGAATAATAAATAATGCTTGTTTTGGTGGCGACATGAAGAATCATAGTTAAACTCAGAGCATTTGTTTGCGTAAATTTATCAGCATTGATTATGTGTAATTCATTGTAAAGCTATGAATACTTTTGGTTTCGTCTGAAGATTGCGGGATGCATGAAACTTAAGTAACAGATATTACTTTCACTTTGTACTGGAAGTAATTTCTGTTATTATACATACACACACATGTATATATGTACACACACACACACACACACACACACACACACACACACACACATATATATATATATATATATATATATATATATATGTGTGTGTATATGAAAAGGCGTTGAAAAGAAGAACGCTGACACTGGTTATTTCGTCTTAACTTTGATGTAATTTTTGCGTACTACATGTTTTGCTCTGTAGCTAGAGATTCTTTATGCTCATCTAAAGAGTGATGAAATGTACAGATCTCAGTATACTCAGTAAGTCGCAAGATAAAAGTGAAGTTTGCCCTATCTAGTGTTTATTGAAGTAAGATGATATATATATATATATATATATATATATATATATATATATATATATATACACACACACACACACACACACACACACACACCGGTACATATAACATACATCAGAATGTTTACATTCACAAATACAGCAATGAGTTCTATCAGATATTTTTACAAAGTTTGAATGAATAAAACTATGTAGATGTCAACATTGAGAACAGGTGAAAGGAAGATGATCTAGTATCGTCAGATGCACCATTTTGTCCAAAGGTAAAGTTCCATTAAACCATCAAACCCTGCTCTGAAATCTTATATTACCTTCTTAAGCTACTCCCAATATTTTCATATGGGGATATGGCGTCCAAGTTGAAAACACCTATCCATGACCCAGGCCTTTGGGATTTCTAGCCAAAATCAGAGCATAATTAAGGACATGTCTTATTGAACCAAAACCCAAGAAAAAGGTTGATTACCCGGGGTCATTCTGGTTGAACAACCTTTCAAGTGCACCAGAGTTGAATGACGTCATGCAACAGCCGCTTGCAGGCTGCAGGGAGACGCTAGATGAATTTCTCTGCTAGTGAGAAAAATAGACGTGTGTTACATAAAATATATATTGACGGCTGCATATTCGGGTAACAGCACACGTGCCTCATTTCCTGGCCAGATGAGAGTTGCCGCATACAGTCTGTTTCCCTCTGGGTACAGCCTCATGAAACATATACTGTTTTGGGGCAACTCCCAGGCCTTCGGGAGCAACAAACGTACCCTGTTAACGGAATATGCTAGTGAAAATGTATATGCTGTTAGGCCAAAGTAATTAAATTCTTTGTTTTGCGTCCACTCTAAGTGGGAAAAGGTACGCGTCTAAGCGGCTGAAAAACAGACACAATGTAATTCGATTGCAGCAAATAAAAAATTGTAACAAAATTTTAGTTCAGTAAAGCTAATCGGTCATGTCCTAAAATTTCCTATTCAAATACACTGTGTGTGTTTTTCATGAAAACCCTAAAAACCTAAGCGGATGGGGACGCAAAACAAAGAATTTAATTACTATATTCCAAGAGAACTATGAATGCTAGAAGATGCTAGATTGCTAGTAAAGGTGATTGACGCAAGTCGGTTACTAACATGGCCCTGTTACTCCTTGACGATTTAGCCAGCGTATGCCAACGTGTGAAAAATTTGGCGAATACACTGGCGTACGTCGAATACGTTATGGGTAAGTGTTGTATACGCTGAAGCACGCTGGTATACGTGGTAGTACGGCGAGGTCGTCGAAAACTTGTGTGGATGCACCAAACTTTTCGACGTAAAAGTATGCCGAAATAATTGTCTAGCGAACCCAAAACGTATTTCAACCTATGACTACGTTATGAATACGCTATTCAGCTAGCCAGCATTTTAGAGAAATTTTGATTCGTCGGCATACACTGGCTATATCGTTAAGGTGTGACAGGGCCCTAACTGACTGTGTAATAAATTAAACGCCACCACTAACTGCACGCTGGCATCAGTGTTTGGTTTTGCTGGTTTTAGGTGCGGTCTTCGAAGCGGAGGTAATCACCACATGGTGAAACCTTAGGGTCCATGGTGAAACGGACACAGTAAGTAAAAAGAAACGACAACACCTGAAAAACAAACTATGTTGACATATATTACAAACACGGTTATTAATAATAATTACAAATGAATAATTAAGGAACATAGCCCCCTTGGCCTGGACACTCTGGTGTCGGGACATGCCAAATTTACCCATCGTTGTTGGCGAAATGGTAATACTATTTATATCCTTGAAATCGGAAGAAATGCGCCAACCCAAAATATATGAATTACAACAGATTAAGTTTTACAACAATTAACAAACAACATTATACAAAGTGAATTTGCATCGATTGAAGATCGGCTGACAATCGCGTCACCTATAGATTGACTGCTGTTCCTGATGGGCAATCTTATTGTGTTGGGCCAATCTCGAGTCTTGAGAATGTTGAAAGTAGCAAAAACGAGGTTTGATAGCAAAGAATAAACTTGTTTTACTGCACGAAATAAATATTTCCTTTAAATAGAGATGAGTTTTGTAGGAGCCATTTCAAGGATGTAATTGACATGAAGTCCATTTGACGTGAACGATTTTTTCTCACATACTTTTATCTTGCTTTCGGAGAGTTGAACGATTATTACGCGAATAGGTTGCGGAAATGGTTCTACTGTTCTTCACATTTGCTTTTAGATAAAGCTAATAAGTGACCTAACCCTTTAAGTAAATACACGGGCATACAGATGGACTTGGGACGTTTTTTAATATATTTTGTAGCAGTTGTGCTGATAGTCGGCGACAAATGCTTATATTTGAAGATTGGTTTCGCTATGCTTTGAATGTGATATCAAAGAGCTTTTCTTTTCTAAATGCGCTTGCAAGTAAAAACATAATTGATCTACAGTGAAACTAATCGAAATTTGATACAAATGTCATATCGAATCTTGAATACTTTATGATCATGACCTACTTTTGTCTTCACATCTTTTAAAGAAGGTCAAGGCTGTGAACATCTGCGACTAGAGGATATGACAATATTCCATCTAGTCTCACTTCCTTATTCAAATATTCATATCTGTAGAAGTTTTATGATCTGTTAAAAGTGGGAACACGCATCTTTCTCGTCATTTTCGATGTCGACCCTATTCCAGCTACCTTTAATATGTAAATATAAATAATATTGCAATGACGTTATTTTGAATAATCTCGTAACGCAATAAATTCAAACTAGTATAAAACCGGAAAAAATGTTTATCTTAATTTAGACAAATAGAATAGTGGACCAAGCAAGTATGCTTTGGATGATTTATCGGAAACATGAATTCAGTTGTGCTACGGGTCATTTCACGTACGCTTAATATCCGCGGCACAATTTATGTCCCATAGGGATAAAAATGTTCCCTTCTCCAAAATACGTCATGTGAATTCTAGAAACCAACGTAAATAAATACGACTATGTTCGAGCCTGCCGTTTATTCTGGTTGAACTTCAGTGGTCGCTACGAAATCGATTGGCTATATAGGTAAGTGATAACATTTACTTCTGTGAAAAAAAAGTGCGGTAGGCAATGTTTTGGAGGTTGATGGCTGTTCTACAAGCATACATATGTGAATAAGAGAAACACAAAGTGCTTTATACAAAATCGTTTGTTTATTTTTAAAAGCGTCACTTTAACTTTAAGAGACCGATCAATATCGAAAAAATTGATATTTTTCAGTTTGTCGTTCATAATAGTAATTTAAATAAAAGTCGTCGTAAACTTTTAAATCGTTCACTTTCGAAATCAAGACTGTTAATCAGGGGTCACCGTGCAAGGTTTGGTTCTAGTGAAAGAAAAGACGCTATATTTGCCTATACTTGAACTTTAAGATGGCTGTATTCCCTGTGTGAAGTCTAATGGGAAAAATTAAATTTTCGATTTTCAAAAACAAGACAGTAAACTTTAGTCAGCCCATGGGAGTCAAAATGAGCTCCCACAAGTATTGCAAAAGTTTGAGAGCCTGAGAATGTGCCGTCGTGGCGCATTCTACTTTAACTATCATGTTGCCAGCTGTATATATATATATATATATATATATATATATATATATATATATATATATTTGATTACATTGAAATAAATCTTTGTGAGGTTGCGTATCTGCATGTGTAATGGTTGTAGTAGTTTACAGAAACTCGCGCTATCTTGAAGTCGGTAGAATAGTGCTTCAAATTGTGTTGTCATCAATATTATCTATGGAGAAAGGAGCTCATTTGTAATGTCAACCGATTTCGAACGCTGCCTTCTCCGTCTGCGTGATTTGCTACGGCAGATTGCGAATTCGTAGCCCTTCCGTCTTTTAGGTGCAGAACATTGGCGTATCAAGGTTGCAAAATGATGAAGATAGTCATACTTCTTTCATGTGCATTATACAGTACCGCCAATGAAGCATGTAAGTAGGCAATCTATAATGTTCGCACAAATTGAATATACTGTGACATTGCTTTCAACGTTGATGAGAAGTCTGTCATACAGAGTAAGCCAGTTTACTCATCATCATAATTCTGGTAAATGCCTCGCTTGCGTTTTCTGCTCACACTTGCCTCAGTAACTCCACTAACTTCATCGTTGACAGTCACCATAGTATCAGCTGATATTTGACAACGATCTCAATCATTAGAATCGTTTGGGTTAGGCAACCCAGGATGAGATGGCAACTTAGGAGACTGCTTCAGCCACTTCAGCATCGAGAAAGACATGTTGTCGGGTGACGATCGCAAGTCAGTATGATCGGACTTCAAAAAAACCCCCGCGAGACTTTATTGAAAATAACCCTTTAATGTTCCGACTGCTAAAATCCTCGTCAACACTACATCATTGTCTGGAGTAAGTCGAATTTCTCTTGATCAAAGTTGATCAACTCTACCATATCCATGATCAAGTGAGTATACACTTTGAATTTTAGCAAGGTGTGAAAATTACACCCGTTCATTGTTTTTACCTGGAACAGTGCAGGCACTGCGTTTAACATGAAGGTGATAAAATACACACATTTTCCCCTCCCGAGAGTGACACATGAAAACAATGAATCTTTTTGACCTTTGACTTTGTCTAACCGTGAATTTAAATACCCGTGAATGTGCGTGGCAGAGTGGATACGCGCGAAGTTTAATGATTTACAGCACTTTCCTTTGCAGGTTTCCGAACATCATGTCGTCAGGGAGACCAGTGTAAACTATTATTGGCGTCATTTTTTACGAAATCATTTTTATAATTTTTTTCATTTCGATATAAACAAAACATAAGACATTATCCAAAAATCCCGAACATCGTATTTTGCGGCGAGTTATATCCTATTCAGTGGTAATCATTCGAATGCACAGGTTTTACACAGGAAGGAGTTATGCACCACACCTTCGCTCACGCATGGAAGTCTAGTGTTGGGCAACTGGAAAAAAACATGAGATTCTGGACGCTGAATAATTTTTTTTTGGTTTTTGAAAATTCACAGATTTACGTGTAGCTTGTCAGGCTGGATCTATAAACTTTAAGGAACACTGCTACTACGGATTTGTGTCTCCTATGTACACATACAGGAATGCATGGTACCTTGGTCATTATCAACAATGCAGAGAAAAATCTGTTTTTTAAAGGTGAGCTGAACGTTGAAACACAGCGATTGTTTAGGAAGACCGGGATAATTTAAAGAAGGAAGCTTAAGAATGCAGAGGGGGTATTAATTTGGAAGCATTTATTTTTCATTTAAACGATTGATTAAGATAAAAAGAGATTCCCTTGCGAACATGTTATTAGCAAAGAAATGATAAAATCGAACCATGAGATTTTCTGTCATCAGCATACATACGTAACCAATACATTACTTGACTCGGATTAAATGACATAAAGTTAAAGGAAAGTTTGTGTGGGCGGATGGATCCCCAGTGAGTAGCAGTTTTTCACTGAAAGCTATTTGTTCACTGCTATATTGAACTTATTTGCGAATTGTGTAATCTAGAGAAAACGGTATGTCAACCGTAGGTTTAAAGCTAGACCATCACAAACATGACTGTTTACTTTAACTATAATAGTGTGAGGAATGGTATTTTCTCTAATGTTATTGGCAAATTTTACACTAGTGTCACAACAAGGCTTGGCGTAAGTCATTCTACTGCATGGAATGGTGTTACAGGCTTCGAAATGGGTGCCTCGTGCGCGCTCTCATAGGAGTATTTGGTTAGTCTCAATGCTTTCTTGTTCACAAAAGGTTTAATAAATTTAAGGAATTTAATGAATTCTCTCTCTTTTCTTTCACACAGTTGAAATACAGAAACGTTTACTACTAAAATTAAACTCCTGTACAGAAAAGTACATATCAATTCATTTCAATTTTCGAGACGAAAAGCAAAATTGAAATCAGACAAATGCGAAATAGCAAATGATGATCAATTAATGAAAAAAATCAGGAAAGTTGGGCACTTTAAAAACCGGCAAAAACTGCAAAATAGCTATGACACTGAAGCTGAAGCGCGACGGAGAGAACTGGTAAAAAGGCAACAGGTAACTATATCACAGCAACATGCGGAAAAATACCAAGTCAATCTAAAAAAAGCACAATTTTGTCATTGACAGAAAAATGCCACCTAACCGCCAATGAGAAGGGACATGCCAGCCAAGAATTTTCTCAAGACGAAGAAGAAGGAGATTCGGAGTTTAAGAGGAAGGAGAAGATTAAAGCAGTAAGCTACAAGCAGTGTTGGCGGGCCTCAAGCGGTTGCAATGGTTAATAGTACTTGCACTGATAACACTTTGCGCAAAATTTGAGCTTGAATGGTCTTTTGGTTCTTGTAAAGCAGAATTTTAAATATCATCTCCTGATTATTATAGTTTTTTTTTGTTAAATCTAATATGGCCGCTAAACCACGTGACTGATCTTTGTGCCTTTTTGTTCGATAGTACTCAGACTAAGGATGATATGAATAAAATTTCAGTTCAAATGGTGGGCTTGTTCTGGAGAAGAAGATTTTATTATTCCCTGGCAATCGTAGGTTTTTCGCAAAAAAAAAAGTATGGCCGCCGCGCCAAACCTCTCTTCAGTGATTGAAATGTTTTTCGCAATTTTGAAAGTTCTCACATTAAGAATGATACAAGTGAAATTTCAAATGAAATGGTGCGTCGGTTATGGAGCAGAAAATTTATGAAGATTAAAAATCCAATAATGCAGCCAAATTACGTGATGACCATTCGAAATGCCTTTGGCAGTCTTGAATTCAAGTACTTATATCCAGTAATTATTATTAAAAAAATACGAGTTAAATTTGAGTTCAAGAAGTGCGTAGGGTTCAGAAGAGAAAAATTTTAAAGATTATATTGAGATTTTCGCCAAATCCACTAATGCGGCCAAACCACATGACCGATCCAAATGCCTTTCGCAAACGAGAAAGTGCTCAAACTAAGATTGATACGAGAAAAGTTTCAGTTCAATCGTTGTGTTTGTCCCAGAGAAGAAGAATTTTAATGATAAAATTGGAATTCTTTGAAAAGCTAATATGGCTGTCAAACCATAAGATTGATCAGTTTGCCTTTCGCAAACTTTAAAGTGGTCACACTAAAGATTATATGAATCGAATTTCAGTTCAAACGGTGTGTTGGTTCTGGAGAAGATTTTTAAAATATTAAACTTGATCTTTTTGAAAATTCAATATGGCCGCCAAACCACGTGACCGATCCGTGTACTTTTGCAAACTTGATAGTACTAACATTAAGGATGATATTAGAAACATTTCAGTTTTAATAGTGCGTTATTTAGTGAGAAGAAGATTTTTGAATATTATTCGCTGGTAATCGTAGGTTTTTCGTAAAAACCAATATAGCTCCAAAATCACGTGACCGATAGAAATGTTTTTCGCAAACATGATAGTACTAACACTAAAGATCATACATATGAAATTTCAATTGGAATAGTGCGTTGGTTCTGCAGAATGAGAGTTTTAAAAATTAAATTTGGATTTTTGCAAAATCAAATATGGCGACTAAGTCACGTGACCACTCATGACTTTCTTTGTGAATTTCAAAGACCGGAAGTCATACTTGCTATCCACAAAGTTTCAAATTGACCAGACCCCTCGGTCATCAGGAGAAGCCATTTTAAGGCTTTGAGAAATCCAATATGGCCACAAGGTCATGTGACCAATCGAAATTTGTAGGATCTGGTGCACCTATTAGCCCTGCAAGTTTGAAAGGTTTACATTGAAAGCTGTTTTTGAGTTCTAGGTCAACAAAAAAGTTACGGAAGAATAAGAAGCTGCAGAAGAAGAATAATACAGATCTACAAAAACAATAGGGGCCGAAACACGGTTGGTTTGGGCCCCTAAATATTGAACTCATATAAAAAAACAATAGGGGCCTAGCACGTTGGCTGTGACCCCAATGAAACCAGCCGAACCGACAGACTTGGGCTCCTAATAAATTGAAACTTTTGGGTTTAAGTTCAACATCAAACTTCTTGTACAGAAATGTCTCTTTAATAATTATGTGATGTTGAATTATATCAATTTTAAATTACATATTAACGCATAGATATATCAAATCATGTTATCTGTAAAGTTTCATGCATCTAGCAATCATCGTATGATGCTTCATAACTAATGTATTTCAGTTCTCTGTCTCTCTATTTCTCTCTCTCTGTCTCTGTCTCTTTTCTCTCGCAATCTCTCTCTCTCTCTGTATATATATATATAAATATATATATATATATATATATATATATATATATATATACATATATATATACATATATATATATATATATATATATATATATGTGTGTGTGTGTGTGTGTGTGTGTGTGTGTGTGTGTGTGTGTGTGTCTGTTCCTTACTATTCCTCTGCTGCTTCATAAATTAAGTTACTATGTTGTGAACGGTAACATTCTTACGTGGTTTGAGTCATACTCAGACAATAGAGTTCAGCGCGTTACTCTAAATAGGCATGTTTCTAGCAAGAGCACTGTGATATCAGGTGTCCTAACGGGTTCTTAACTAGGACCTCTCTTAGGCCAAGAAAAAATAAAAAGTTCGTTTCTCATCCTCGCGCGCGTCATTTCATACCCGCCGCGTCAACCTTTTTTCTGCTCATGAAGAAATAAATGAAAAAAAACCGCAAAAAATACGCGACGATGATGCATAAGACAGTGCTGTATAAAAAGAACTGTTAACATAATAACTGACACTAAAATTCCATTCAGAACTGTACACACATGTCACTGTTATATTAAACTGTCAAAACTGTGCAGTGCTGCACTAAAAGACAAACGACAGAACTGTTACTATGCCAAAATACTGAAGCAACACTGCTGTGAATTTATCTCTGCGTTCATTCCTATGTTGTTTTCATGTTTTTTGCGCGTTCTTGTTGGTTGAAGAATAAAAAAAATGAGAAGAAAAAACCTCGCGTCACCGCGTTATTTTTGCAATATGTCTAGGATGATAAACAAACTTTTTATTTTTCTTTGCTTTATTTATTATATATATAAACCAACTAAGTACCGATGTAACTTCAAGTTCAATGTCTCTTTATGCTGATGACTCAAAGTTGTATCAGTGTATCAAATGTACATCAGATTGTTGAAACTTACAAAATAATATTGCTATTGTAGAAAAACTGTGTAAAACCAGGAAACTTCATTTGAATTATAAGAAATGTATGGTTATCTTATTTACGTTGAAGAAAACACCTATTTTACATGACTATACACTTAACTTTCACTCTTGGTAGAGTTGATACAATCAAAGATCTGGGAGTCTATCTAACATACAATCTCAATTATGCTACTAACATTGATCATATAACTGTCAAGGCTTTCAAACTGTAAGGTTTTCTTAAGAGGACCTCTCAAGATTTTCGGAACATCAAAACTTTCATCTTTTTTACAACGATCAATGAATCTTTTTAACAGTTTTGTATATAAACATGACATTGATATTGTTCACTGTTCTTGCTAAGAGTTTCGTAATGTGGTGCGTCTCAATTGACATTCTACCATGTAATTTATTACATGCCTCGTATACCGAACGTCGCGCGCTCCATAGGATTTAATGGTAACTCGTCGATTACGTCGCGGGCCGCATAGTCATCATTGGACTGAAAGTGAACCGGAACTATTTTCAACTTAACAACTTTTTTATGTGAAAATGTCGAAATTTCATGTTTTGCACAGCTAATCCGGTTTTGGAAAATTTTGCAGAAAAAAATTGATAAACCACATAACAGTAGTTTAAATATAAATCACTGCGCCATTAGATGATGAAAATCGTTCCATTTTTAACGGATTTTCGTCTAAGATAAAGCATTGGATTATCATTTGCCAATAAATCTAAATATTTTAAGTGAAAACTGTGCAAGAGAGGCATGTAATAAAAACATTATAGTCCAAACATGGGACTATGTGCCCTCGGGGCAGGAGCCCATATGCCCTCCTTACCTCGGGCAAATGGTCACCTGCCCTCGGGCACATAGTCCCATGTTTGGGGTAAATGTATAATATTGAGCTATTTCTATTATTTTTATTTGTATGCTATAATGTGATTTTAATGGATGTTTTTGCAAACTAAGTTGTCTTGTTTTTTAGCATTCAGAATTTCTATGTGATTGTTTTGTTTTGTATACAATTGTATTTTTGCCAAAGCTGGTAGACTTTAAAATTCTTATGGAGGCTGTAACAGAGCGAAAGCCCGTTGCTTATGCTACAAATGAAATAATAATAATTAATATAAGTATTATATATAAATAATAACACGAATAAAAATAGGTTCAATTTCCGTGAAAATTTCACGATAAGGGTATTTTGGGTCGAAAAGACCAAATATGATATCGATTTCACTGCCCCATGTTTCCATGGTAACCATTTTAGGGGTTGAAAATTTCAGTTTTTCTAATATCCAATGAAAAGTTACTTTGATTGATATGAAAATTATCTACCGGGGAGGAGTTTGGGTCAGAGAACACAAAAACCAGACTTATTTTAATGTTTTGAGTTGCCATGGTAACTATCCTGGGATTGAAAATGTTACTTTTTCCCTAATTCCTATTACAGAACTATTGATTGATGTAAACATTGATAATAAGGGTTTTTCTGGTTAGCACACCAAAAAAAATCGCACTCATTTTAATGTGAGATGTTTCCATGGCAACCATTCAGGAGTATAAATCACCAGTTTTTCAAAGATTCCATCTAAAATCCAGGAATCAACAGAATGTGTTATATCAAAGGGATATTTTGGGTTAGAAAGACCAAATATCCAGTGTAAAAAGCCAGTAATCAACAGAAATATTATACCAAAGGGTCATTTCGGGTTAGAAAGACAAAATATGATATCCATTTTTACTGCCCTGTGTTTCCATAGTAACCTATTTGCGTTTTTTTAATTTCAATTTTTTTCCAAAGTCCATTAAAAGTTATCCCAGTTACTATGCAAATGCTCTCCTAAGTGTATTTATAACAGCATGAACTCCATGTTCATTTTTGTTTTATGTTGCCACAGTAACCATTTTGGTAACCACAGTTTTTTATTTGAAACCATAGACCCTCGAGAGGGTCTATGTTAAAACATAATTCACTGTTTTTTATTTATTTTATGGATTTCTAAGTAACAACTTTTAACATATGTTTTATAATAATATAATAATAATAATAATTGTAATTTCTTTGCCTTCATTTTAGAAAGAATAATAAAGATAATGTATATTGGGGCCATTTTGGTCAAAATTATGTTTTCCGTTAATTTTAGTGTGTTAGAATTAATTTTACATAGATCAGAAATAATTTTTCAGGCATTTTTAATTGTGTTTCATGCAGTCATCTCAAATAAGTGTTATATAGTATATTACTAACTTATTATGCATTTATCGAATTAAGTTTATGCCTTCAAATTAATTTTATGTGCTAAAATTAATTCTACTAGTATCCGAACCCAATCCTCCTTATCACCCAATGTACCATTACATTTACCACAAGCAGTAACAGTAGCGCACAGTTTTTTTTTCTTGAAAACATAATTCACTAGTACTTATATATTTTATGGATTTATAATTAACGACGTATAATAATGTTCATTTTATAATAATTTATTTTTATTTCTTTGCCTCATTCCAGGAAGAATAATGAAGACAAATTATATATTTCTGATTGTTTAACTAAAGTAAAATTATGGCCATGTAATGGTGCATTATTTTTTGTGTAACCTTGCATGACCCCATAAACTGTATGATTCTGATGATTAGCTAGATCTCCCCTTTCCATGGTAGCAATGGCTAAATTTGAACATGATCCCTGTATACCTTTAAACATTTTTTAAACCCAGCAGGCCAAGACAAGGGGAAATATTACAAGTTTCATGTTTAATATTGCCCAGGGCTCGAAATTAACTTTTTTCCCCTGGTAGTCCACTTGGGCAACCATATTCTGAAGTTGGTAGCCCGGTGACACTGGCTGGTAGCCAATGCATATTTTAGATCAGGGGTATTTTTTTTTCGTTAACCAGACAAAAGGGGCTATTTTACAAGGTTCTGCCCATCAAGTGCATTTTCTAGTCTTTTGATGTGTATACTTGCACACCTTGGACGACAGTGGGACTCAAAAGTTTTGTTACCTATAAACAACCCATTTCACTCTCACAGTTGTATGCAAACTTTAAAAGTCGCCATGACAACATGACAACAATATGGCCTTTTCGGCACTGAGACATATTGTAGCAGGGCTAAAAATAGACCATGGCCCTTCTGTTGGGAGGAGGCATAATTTCCGTGTCATTTAGATTGATACATTATTATCAAAATGCAACGAGAATGCGTTTTTATTGGCCATCGTCTCCTGTGCCTGTCATTCAAGTACGTCAGTTCAGATATGGAAACTTTGTTGCAAAGTTCTACCGCACGGCCGGTCGACTCCAGAACAAAGTCATACTATGGCAAATTTCTATGCCCTGCTGGGTTTGACTGCATTTTATCTAACTCGTCTCAAAGTGACGGACGCATCTTTCAACCTTTCAGCTTGGTGAAAAACGCATTTATTGATTCGCCATAGGCCTGTGGACTCGCTTATTTTTGCACAAGTGCTACATGGACATCGAATAAAGTTGTTGAATACTCACTGCTTCAGTGAATCCGCCATGATGAGAGTTCTCAAATCAAAAATGTTGCCGAGCTCGAATACAAATGTCTTCAACGTCATTGTTATACAAGAGTTAGCATTCCAAAGTCTGTAACCCTGATTTTTTTCAAAGTTCGGAGAAGGCTGGCATTTTCATCTGAATGATTGAACGACGTGAAACACAAAATTCCATCGCATATTATCTGGCAATATGTACAGTAGAAATACTGTATACCGTCGCTCAAGGTACGTATAAGCTTATACTCCACAAAATGGCCACAGGTGGCGTGAACTTTCTCAAAGGATTTCCTAATCGTCCTACTTGTTACCCTGGGGACTCACTTGTGATGTCCTGAAAAGTATTCTCTGCAGTAATTCCACTTTCTGTCAACATGCAAAGCTCAACGACAAGATTATAGCACAAGACATAGTGTACAGACTACACATTCACCTGCAGGTAAACTCAATTACGCATGCTCATATTGGCAGACTACATTGGCAAACGAGTGCGCATGCGTGAAGGTATATCTGAGCAAATACACTGGCATAGACTCTCCACAGTTGCTGTGCCTTGTTTTGTGCATGCCCAAGACTGCCACGATGGGCCTGCATTCGAACACCTCTTTTTCAGAATTCCCACACAGCTTCAATGAACTGTTATTAGATTTCTATATAATACTTATAGCCCCTAAACTTGTAATAATAATAATAATAATAATAA
>LD363955.1:74042-90434 GCA_001465055.1 Ptychodera flava
TCCGGGATATAAAACCTTTCCTTTTCACAATTTTACTTCGATTAACACTAGTCCACATCTTGTCAGCGATTAAACATGTTTCAAGTTTAAATGTTAAATTCTGGTCACGAGCCCTCTTGTTCGACCAAACTGAAATTACCCCTCCCACTTTGGCTCGTCCAGTGGGTGTAGCAAGGGTCGTGCCATCGCCTAGGAAACGGAGGGTGCATTAATTGTTGCATTTCGATGCACATTTTGATTATATTCAGAAGATTTTGTGGCAAAAACTCAGATAGAGAAGCATTAATATTCACATCTCACTTATTCAAGACTGGCTGAGAGCAGCACTTCCATTCAGTTAACATCATTACGCCATTTATTATGCCAAGAAAGATGAAGCCAGGAATGGTTATACCTTACAGAGTTTTTTCCCACGGAATGAAAACAAATGTACTTGGGCTGAGGCCCAAGTACAATAATAATAATAATAATATATAAATATATATGTATATACGGTAAAAATAGATAACAGGTAGAAAGCAGGGCTTAGACGTAACTCAGAGTTACACACGCTACATGTATATATATATATATATATATATATATATATATATATATATATATATATATATATATATATATATATATATGTGTGTGTGTGTGTGTGTGTGTGATAACATAACAGTTTGGTAAGTGCTCATCATGTCATTTATTCCCGGGAGAGAGATGATGTTCCGACTGCAAGTAATTCCAAGACATGGACATCGACTGATGGCGATGGTAATGATGAAGTCAATGTGATTTCTAAAGCAAGTAAAGTGTTAGAACAAACATCATTGACAGAAGTCGTAAAAAATTAATCCAATGAAAGTGTGCAATATTATCCTAGTGTCAATATTTATGTTTTATTTCGTATGCATCTTTGTCTAACTTTGGTTGCAATATTTTCATGTTATGGTGTATAATTGGTATTTTGTCGGTCTGTATGTCCCTTATCACATCTGACGAAAATTTCTACGACTGCAGATCAAGCCACAGGTAAGACCTTTTGTTTTCAATTGATTTGTGGGTATGATATTGCCAATAATATGCAGTGTGAACAGGTATGTTGATTACAGGGCTAAAAGTTAGCTCAGGGTTGATGAACATATGCAGGTGTAAATAAAGCATATACTATACATCATCTGAAAAAAGTGTTGTTCTAACGTTTCATTTAATAATCGTCTGAAATTCCGTTAAACGATTTTGATTACCTCTTTAAAAGCAATATTTGTTTCGGCCAATGAAAACATTCTATGCCTTAGTGAGACTTCTACTTTTATGTACGTAAAGATCCTAAAGTACAATCTTCTTAAGTCAAACATCACTGAATGCTAAAAAAACTGCCGACGTCATCTTCCCTCGAACGATTACCGGGGCTTTATAGTGTCATGAGTAGAGGATTGTATAGGTACCAGTATCACGTTTACCTAATTTTCAAATTTTGAACTCTCCATAAACAACACTAAAAGTTGTTCCTGAAGCTGATTGTACACACATGGCATATGTTAAACGAATTACACAGAGCATCAGATACATATGTTAGCGCAATTAGCATTGCGATTTTCAAGAACAAATAGTATCTCTCTAGAGTCTCGATGGCTTAAGATCGACGTTCAACCCATGTTTTATTTACCATTACATAACATGTTTATAGTTATTTCCTGCACTGTTCAAAAGTCATGACAATCGCGTGAAAATTTTAAGCGTATAATTTTAGAATTTATGACCTTATCAGCTGACCAGGCAAACTAGACTGCATTAGCATAATCAATTATTTAGCATGGACTTTGTCCAAACACGGGAACCAGAACGATGTAGGAACATTATCAACTGGGGATCGGACATTGCTTTTCACAACGACCCGATACTCCAAACGGGGGGAAGGAATCCATTATTGTCAACCTACTACTACAACCGCCAGCAGAGCACTGCAGTTTCTTCGTTCTGAGGTTCTGTTATTCGGACGACTCAAGTCTCCAGTAAGTTATTGGTCACTGAAATGCTTCTCAGCCAACAGTATTCCATAGGAAGAAGATATGCGCCTGTGTGAAAAGTAATGGTACAATATAAAATTAATGCTACATTGTATAGCAAAAACAAAAGCATTTTGTCGTAGTAGAGAGCTTGCTAAATGCATGACGAAACGAAACGAAAAGAACGATACACGCCCTATGATTGGCCAGAGGCTGCAATGTTCGTTCTTTTCGTATGCAATCCTTTGTTCTGATTGGCTGAACGAAAACGACGACAGCGTTTTCGTTCCTTTCGTTCACATTCTTTTTCTTGATTGGCTGAACGAAAATGACGAAATATTTGCATATTCATTTTTCTAATTCACTGCATGGAAAGAACGAGCTACTGTTGTTCCTCAAAATGCTGGCGCCCCGCTCTCATTATATATTCACCATGTATAACTCCCGTCCTTGAAATACAAGGAATAACAGTGAACACAGATTGAACAGAGTTCATTCACCGCGACCTCCATTCAACACGCCTCCTAAACGGTTTTGAAAGGCTGACAAATTTGCATTTTTATTCCTTTATATTTTAAAGTTGTTTTTCCAAATTGGTTAAAACAGAGACTTCCGCCCTGTCATTTAGTATTTCGCGTTATTTTGGTCTCAAATATGGAATGGAGCTACAATCGGGCGTGCTACAATGAATCACGCTCATTGTTTAGGCCAGTGGCACACACTGCCCGAAACAACACGCCCGGACTCATCTCAACACACAGTCATGGAGAGTCGTAGCAGTGCACGTGGTTCTACGACTGCGATCGCACTTTTTCAGGCACACATTAGTGGAATTTCAGTCGTTAAATCTGAACAAATCTGAACTTAACTGTGTGAATTGAGATGAGATGTGATGACTAGGGGTGTGTGATGTGCGGCGGACCTTAAATGTCCAAGCCTCGCTATAATTAGTAACCAGACAGTGGCGGAGTTAGAATGGGCGCGAGGGTGGGGTAGGGTGTGGACGCCTTCTAATACAAAGTTGACCCAAGATATTATATTCGTGAATACTGCACTTCAAACAGAAAGATATGAGAATGAAATATACTGTTTTTAATGACAATAAAAATGAGATAACTCTATAAAGACTTGTTTATATTTTCAAGTGTTCTCTCAATCTGATCTAAAATTCTGGGCAATCCCTGCATAATAACCAGATATGCCTCATACCTTTCCCTGACAATATTGTGAAGCGGTCGTCGGTTGCCGGCCCGTTCTCCTGGAACCGGGATCTCGCGTCCAGGTGGCACATGTTGATTGGTTGCTCTTGTTCTTGTAGTTGCTGTTGTTGTTGTTGATGTTGTTGTTGTTGTTGTTGCTGCTGCTGCTGTTGCTGTTGGTGTCGTCGTCGTTGTTCTGGCGTGTGTTGCTGTGCGTATCGCATCTCTCTTTCCCGGACGTGTCTTTGACTATAAATAATAATAATAATAATACTAATAACAATTTACAAAATATTATGTAAAAATGATTTACCAGTAGATTTTACCATGGAAACTAAGATTATTACGATTTTAGAGAATAACTTGTACTATCTTTAAAACATGAAATACTTTATCACCTCTACCATAATAGCAACAATAATACAATGTCATTGCACGATACTTACTCTGCAATTCTACTTGATATTGCATCACGAATTCTCCGCCTCAGTCTAGCTGTTGTACCAGTAGTGTACATTTACCTAATTTGCGATGGGAGCTCATTGCCACGACCCCTGACATACTCAACAATTCGGTTGTAGTTATTGCCGAAGATAGTGTACCCTTCGGCAATAATTGCTATTTCTGGCTCTCGCACGCAAAGACGTGTACGTGTACGAGTCGGCGCAACTCCTTGACAACCCTACCAATTTATGGCTACTGACTGGAGAAACACCGGAATCGCTATTGCAAATAATTGACGATTTGTCGCCACGCCTTACAAAACATGTAGCACGACATAACACGTTGTCACCAGAACAACAAATCCTGATGGTACTTATATGGTTGAGGAAATATCTCAATATTGACACACTGGGTGCCTGGTTTAGGGTAAGCGCATCAGTTGTTAGCTGGGACATTCACCATATTGTACCAATGATGTTGCACTATTTCCGCGGTATGGTGCGATGGCCAACACGGCAAGAAATAGACGATTTGCGTGGTAACTGGGAGTTCTTTCCGAATGCAATTGGGACAATTGACGGAACGTTGTATGAAATATATAGACCAACTGTTGAACCTCAGAGTGACTTTTACAGTGGTTATGCACATTATCATTGCATTGTTACTTAGATAATAGCTGATAATCGATGCAATATAATCTTCATCCAATCGGGCTTTCTGGGGCACAATAACGACGCCGGTCAGTTCGCTTTACTACCGACGATTGGTCCCGGCGAGGCACTGCACTTACCACGAGATGTGTATTTATTAGCCGACCAGGGTTATCCTAATGTTTATCCCCTGATGACGAGATTTAGCCGGCGTCACATGACCATACCACATAGTCGTGATCGACGCTTATTTAATCGGCAATTTAACCGCTGTCGGATCACAATTGAACATGTCATCTCCTACCTGAAAACATATAGAGCTGTGAAATATATGTACCGACACCCCAGGTGGTTTATGCCTGTTGTTGCAGACGTGTGTGCTTTCTTAACGCAGAGACATATAATTTTGTTCAGGGAAGTGAGATGAACGTTTAAAGGAAAGAAAATTTGCGTCGTTTTATTTTCGTTTTATATATTGTTGTGTTTCAGACACTTTTATTATCACGTATGAGCAATAAAATGCGATTTTATTTGAAGTTCGCGCAAAGCAGCGCAAACGTTTCCTCCACATACGTACATTTCATTATTTTATACGTAACTTATTGATGAATAAAACGACTGGTTTTGATATCATTCCCATGTTATGTTATGGTTATGTATGGGTTATGTATGTTGTGAATTGTTTACGTATCAGTGTTTGCATTATTACTATTCATGATTATTTACTTCGTCCGCGTGTAATTTAATTCGCAAACAATCGACCTCTCGCGACAATAAATTGTTCTATCACATAAACAAAATTATCAACTTTCTTAAAGCCGCACTTTTCAATCCCAGGTTCTCGCATTAGTGGCGTTCTCCTCCCAGTAAAACATTTGGCCAGTACGATGTTTGATTTTTATAACATTGATTACACAAACTGATATCAACCTTTTGTCACATTTTGCTAATCCTGTAAACAGTGTTTATACAAGCGTTTGATTGACGGTCGGTTCAAATCACCAAAGATCATTGATTCCCCACCACAAACGCTCCAATTTCCTAAAAAATTGTCTTCCACTCGCGTTAGACTTTGAATATAACCACAGAGTTCGATTGGCAGCAACTTCGCGCTGACCACTTGACAGTCTGTCTGTGTTTTTGCGGCCGGGGAAAACTAAAAAGTGGCATTTTCTGGAGCGTGTGCCCGCGTGTTGCCCTTTTGGTGTCCACTTACACAGTGAACGCCGCCATAGCTTCGCGTCCTTTAAAAGGGAGGCTCCGCCGCATTATTTCCAGGTACATTGGAAACGTGCGCTGAGTGAAATAATACTACACTGTGGCCACGGCAGGGCATGAACGTGAAATCCACCAGCTTTTCAAAACAGTTCATTCACCGTGACCTACATACAACTCGTGTCATTGAAGAGTTTCAATCTGTACTGTTTTATTCCTTGTATTTTAAAGACAGGCGGAATGACATGGTGAATATATAATGAGAGCGAGGCGCCAGCATTTCGGTTAACAACAGCTCGCCCTTCCATGCAGACAAAATGAATATGCAAATATTTCGTCACTTTCGTTCAGCCAATCAAGAAAAAGAATGTGAACGAAAGGAACGAAAACTCTGTCGTCGTTTTCGTTCAGCCAATCAGAACAAAAGATTGCATACGAAAAGAACGAACGTTGCAGCATCTAGCCAATCATAGGGCGTGTATCGTTCCTTTCGTTTCGTTTCGTCATGCATTTGGCAAGTTCGCTAGTTAGGCATTATTTCTAATAAAGGCAAATTACGCAAAACGGCTAGTGACTATAACGACCACTCGAATGGCGATAACATAAAAATACCTTGACCAGTCTTAAGGGCTTAGGACGGCAAATGGGCCTTAGAAGGCGATGCGATGGGAGTTCTCGTCTATCAGAGGAACTGGTGACATGTAAATAATTCACGCTAATGTTTTCACGACTCATAATATCATTTAAATCTAAGTAATGTAGCGTTCCAAAACTCTAGAAAACCTCAAAACCAAATCAAAATTCATCTCAGTTTACATTGTACAGACTAACAAAAAAGGTTATCTCCTGTAGTCTTTCCATCGACAGGTTGTTTTTGCATAACAGGCAGTGAATTACATATACAGAACAATAGTTATCGTTTCGGTACATTTCTTTGACGGTCAAGCGTCAGTGCAGCAAGCTCCGATGATACACTTATTACGTATCTTCATCAGAAAACAGTTTCAGCAGACACAGGAATGTTAATAATCATAAAGTTGACGTGGCTCCATATTGTAGGTTATGTGTATAAAATCACTGAATTTATGAATATTTGAAAATTTCTTTATCGTATTTAGGACCTCAAACATTCATTTCCAACCTCTTCTTCAATCTCATATTGTGTAGGTGGAACCTTTTGCTCTAATTGATACTTGATATGTGTAACATTTTATTCTATTTGATATTCGGTGGGTGTAACCGTTTGAGGTTTATATAGTGTGACTTATAGGCTATTGATTAGTCGAGATTTCCCGATGAGATTTGCCATGTCTGAGCACGTGAACTACAAATATACGTGACAATGTCATGCTTTGGCTGCCAGAATCGCGCTTTGAGAGACCATCGCGATGATCGCTTCCATTTTTCATCATTATACTCAAATCAATCAAATTTTCACTTTATTATTTTGTTTAGTTTGTCGATCAGATTTTAATTAAATTTAACCGATCACTAGCAAATTGAAACATTTCGAAAAAAACGATTAAATTCATGAAATGATTTCAACTGCAATGATTTATAAAATTGAAACTTAATGACCTTCATTACTTTTACAGAGGGCAATTCTATCTATCAGTAGAATTAATCTTTACGAATCATACCTTTGTCATTGCACAAAGAAAATTAACATTACACGCTCACGATATATTAACGTCCATGGAAGCGATAAATGCCGCGCAATTCCTCTCGATTTGGACTCTGACGATACTGGCCCCACGATATACCAACATGGTATCGACAACATGGTCTTACTCGTTTGCATATTTAAAATTCATAAAGCAACTAATTTTCCTAATGAAGGTATCTGCGTACTAAACTTTCAGGGAACGGTTTTATTATTTTGAAACTGCGGTCATTTTCTATTTCGAAATTGGCCCATGTCTTTATCTTTCAAATTGGCACAAAAAATTAATATTTCACGCTCAAGATATATTAGCGGCAATGGACGCGATAAATCTGTGCAATTCCTCTCGATTCGGAATCTATCAATACTGGCGCCACGATATACATGCATGGTATCAACAACATAGTCTTACTCGTTTGCACATTTACAACTAATTTTTTTATGGAGGTATCTGCGTAATACCGCCATGATCTATTGTATTTCAACTAATTGTAATATTGAGCCATTGTTATCAATTTAATTTAATCTTAGCGTGGGTTTGAAACAAAAGAATTGTATCAGTTGTACTTTTGTATCTTTTCTAATGTCGGTAAATCAAAGTATTGTCTTATTGTATTCTTCATGGCGTCGGTATCCGACATAGCCAAGATACTGTATAAATGGACAGTAAAGCCCCTGTAGCTGTAATTCTTGAAATTTGTTGACCTGAAAAAGGCTTTCTATTTCTTTGGTTTTCTTTAAATTCTACAAATTTAAAGGATATAGTCTTTTACTTCTGAAAGATTGGACAAGTAAATTTAAATTTTAACCCTTATTGTGATTTCTTGCCATGTTTAAAAACTGTTAATATTACTAAGAAAACAAAGCATATGATGTCCAAGTGGAAAACATTCAGCACTATGCATTATATTGGACTACTCTGTTGTTTCTGTGAAGATTCCAATGCATATATACACGACATACATTGTTTTTGCTTTATTTTCATGAGGGCGCCATTTTACGTTTGGGCAAATGTTTATTATTTATCTTGCTCAAAATTGCAAATGCAGTTCAAGTGGACAGTTTCTTATACTTGTGTAAACATCCCTCAATGAGCACATTCCCAAGAACTTGTTTTAGTTTGGCAGTTAAATCACAAAAATAGTGCAAAAGATACAGCTAATGGGTCTTTAACTCAAACTGGGACACTAACACGAGGAGACAGGACTATGGTCACTCCTTTGTTGGGTGACCGAAACAGAAGGAAATAGGGCCCGACGCACACACAGGCAGATTCATGTATCAGCGGCTGGGCCGTGAGGCCTGGCCATGGTTCCGTATTCAATAAATAAGTTCCAGTTCTACGTCTACACTCGTCGCTAGTTCCTTTCAAAAGATATGATACCTTGAATTAGATTTGTAATAGCCTTGTAAGTGCAAAGACCTTATCAAACAAAACAGGTGAACCAAAGATACATGCACTTGTAGATTGTGTATATTATTCTTTTGATCAAATTCTTCATTTAGGGGCTTAACTTCCTGCTGAATTCTAAGACAGTATTCAGTCATGTATACAGTTATCAAAATCAATGAGTTAGGCAAGCTGTTGCAGTGACAACACAAGTAGCCTAAATCAGATAAAACTGAATTCCGTTGCACTTAACATTTATTGTCAACGTTCAGCGCCATAAATGCAAATAACATGGTAGCTACTTTGTCAGTGCAAAAAGGTTATCAAATATAACCTTTCGTCCCTGAAACATATCTGATATCATAGATCAGAGGCCCCGTTTTTCAATGATTTTATTCTTTTGACCTCAAGAAGATTTTGATGACAGGGCTAAAAGTTAGCGCAGGGTTGATGAACATATGCAGGTGTAAATAAAGCATATACTACGTTTCATCTGAAAAAGTGTTGTCCTAACGTTTCCTATTTGTCTGAAATTCCGTTACAAGACTTTGATTACCAAGGTAACAGCAATATTTGTGTTGGCAAGTTGAAAACATTTACGTTTCTATCCCTTCGAGAGACTTCTACTTTTATGTAAACAGCTTGAATACAATCTTCTTTGGTCAAACATCATTTGATTTACTGAATGCTTAAAAACTGCCGACGTCATCTTCCCTCGAACGATTACCGGGGCTTTATAGTGTCATGAGTAGAGGATTGCATAGGTACCAGTATCACGTTTACCAACTTTCAAATTTTTAACTCTCCATAAATAACACCAAAAGTTGTCCCTGAAGCTGATTGTACACACAGGGCATATGTTAAATGAATTAGACAGAACACTGGATACACATGTTAGCGCAATTAGCCTTGCGATTATCAAGAACAAATAGAACTGCAAGAGCATCTTTCTAGAGTCTCGATGGCTTATGTCCGAGGTTCAATCCATGTTTTATGCCATTAAATAACATTTTCATAGTTATTGCCTGCACTGTTCAAAAGTCATGACAAGCAAGTGAAAAATTTAAGCGTGTATTTTAGAATTTATGACCTTATCAACTGACCAGGCAAACTAGACTGCATTAGCATAATCAAGTATGTAGCATGGACGTTGTCCAAACAAGGGGGCCAGAACGATTTAAGAACATTGTCAAGTGGTGTCGGACATATTGCTTTTCACAACGACCCGATACTCCAAACGGAGGGAAGGAAGCCATTATTTTCAACCTACTAGTACAACCGCCAGCAGAGCACTGCGGTTTCGCCGTTCTGTGGTTCTGTTATTTGGACGACTCAAGTCTCCAGTAAGGTATGCGTCCCTAAAATGCTTCTTAGCCAACAGTATTACATTAGGAAGCAGACTTGGGCCTATATGAAAAGTCATGCTACAGTGTAAAATTGTATAGCGAAAACAAACAAAAAAAAACCTTTAAAAACCACACAAAATCAAAATTTATCTAAGCTTACATTGTACAGACTAACAAAAACGGCTATATCCTGTAGTCTTTCTATCGATAGGTTATTTTTGCATGACAGGCAGTGAATTAGATCTTCAGAACAATGCTTGTCGTTTCGGCACAGTTCGTTGACAGTCAAACATCAGTGTAGTAAGCTCCAATAGTACAATTATTACATATCTTCATCAGAAAACAGTTTCAGCAGCCACAGGAATGTTAATAATCATAAAGTTAATGCGGTTCCATAATGTAGGTTATTTGTATTAAAGTCACTTAATTTATGAGGATTTGAACATTTTTTATCGTATTTAGGACCTCAAACATTCATTTCCAACCTCTTCTTCAATCTCATATTGTGTAGGTGGAACCTTTTGCTGTAATTGATACTTGATAGGTGTAACATTTCATTCTATTTGAAATTCGGTGGGCGTAACCGTTTGAGGTTTATATAGTGTTACTTATGGGCTATTGATTAGTCGGATTAGGAATTAAATCCCTCGGACTAACTGAACCTGTAGAAGTCTACATATGTGGCCTCAAAAAGACACCTGACAATGTTTAGAGGAAACTGATTAATGTTGTTGTCATTATGAAGATTAATATTTGTAGAGAAAGCAATACTTTGCATATTGACGTTTGAAATGACATCATGAATAAAACATACTGGATAACTAATATAATCAAAAAGTTAAAGTTATGCAAACTAAATTTTTCTTTGGTAGCCAGGGTTGCTCTTTGAGAGTCCAACACCATGATTGTTGCCCTAAGTTTTTTATATTCAAATTAATCCTATTTAAACTCCAGTACCCTGTTGATGAGATTCTTATGTAAGTTAAACGAACACTGCTTATTTTGACGTCCGGGAAGATATAATAAAATTCGACAAAATGTTCGACTAAGAATGTTCAAAAAATGTGAGACTTAACGAGTTTTATTACTTTAACAGAGAGCAATTTGATCTATCACCAGGATTGAGTCTTTGCAAATCATATGACAAATTTAAATTTTAACAGCTTTGTTAGTACTGAGACCTGATCGGAGAAATATGTGATATTAATAACTTTTTGTTTCATAATCAATAATAAAAAATACATTAAGACTAAGGTCTTCAACCGTATAAGAGAAAGTCAATGGGCTACTCGGGCTAACAAGAGGCAGGGTAAACAAATCGACGCAATCACAGTGAACAAAATGACAAAACACTTTGGAAAAATATTTATCTAGGACACACAAAGACAGAAGCACATACGCTAGATATAAAATATAAAAGAAAAGAAAGATCCTGCGCAAAACAGAAGTATATGTTTACAATACAAATGTACATGTGTTCGGGTTGATAAATCTACATTTTACAATTCATACCAAGCAGTTGCATATACTCTAATACAAATTAACATTTTTTGGGATAAACAAAATTGTAAGTAGTCTACAAACTGTTGGTTTTGGACCACGCCTCCATTTCTAAGCCTCCATTCAACTCAGGAGGCTCAAAACACGCAACCAAGCAACACGCCAAAATACGCAACCAAAAATGGACCAGCTCGCCAATGATGTAAGAAAACTTTTGGGGAGGGCTGGCTGCGCAGAGCCCCTTCTACAATGCTTCTGCCAGTCTCCCAATCCTCCTTGGTATCTGCCATCACCAAAAAATGGAGGTTTTGGAGCTATGGTGAGAACAACCTCCCTCTCTAAGCCCATTTCACCCAGTAGGGTTCCCAGCATCATACCGCACCAAACTATTTGTACAAAAAATAGAATTCATATAGGGACCCCCCTAAATGGGTGATGGCAGATACCAAGGAGACGTGGGAGACTGGCAGAAGCATGGTAGAAGGGGCACTGCGCAGCCAGCCCTCCCAAAAAGTTTGCTTACATCATTAGCGAGCAGGTCCAGGTCTCTGGCTTCACCAAGAACAACACAGGATGGGAACGGCAAGGCAGTTGGGTCATTTTGCAGCTCCTCCCACCGCAGAAGCTAGACAGCACAGTAGTACGCTGCTATTGGGTGACAAAAGGCTCAAAGTTCTTGAGGACACATGCTGAACCTTCCCGCGAGAAGACCCTCGGAAAAACAATCTCTACGTCTAGTGTCTGCAGCGACTGATAAAACCCAGATGCACCTCGAGATTGGCAAGAGTGAGGCCTTCCACAAAAGAGAAGGGAAAGAGATGCACTGGAACCCCGTCCATATCCTAGAAACCCCCCTCTGTGTCTTTGAAACCCCTAGCATTGCAAGTGTTACGTGAGAGAAAACGAACAAAAGGGTGAACTCAGCAATTTCCGTATAAAACGAAATTATTACGAAAATGAAACCAATCGCTAAGCCAGGAAGAGAATACAAACTGTAAAAGTGTACAGGCTACTTATCTCAGCTGGGACAGCAACGCTCCGGCCTCAGAGTTGTAACAGTCAGTCAGATTTGAATGAACAATCTTTAGGCTTGCAGATTTGAAGCTGCACAAAGTTCACAGTGTAAATCCAGCCTGGTAGTGAAGGTCTTGAAAAGTCTTGAATTTAATACTGCTGGAGTTTTCAAAGACTTGACGTAACAACCAAGAGACACGATCCCAAAAATGCCTGACTGCAAGCTCCCCTATATATACTCATGTGGTTATATAAGAACATATAAGAACAATCTAGAACTTTTATTGACATGCTAATTACTGCTCTAAAATTATCTCTCTTACAACTATTTAATTTCAAGAACATTCCAACACGACTGATTGAATTCAAGGTCGTGAGGTCGTGAAGGACAGTGACCTTGAAAATGTTCTAGACTAATAAGTCTCAGGTCATGAGTGTTGGGGATAATGACTTACATAACACACCCCCTCTTCAAAAGGGAACATTTTTCAAAGAAAAAATCTTTCTTTTATAAATGTGATATTAAAAGTGTGAACAACAATAAACTCTAAATAAGAGAGAGACAGTCTGTAGTTATATTTTCTCTGCCTTTAATATGTCTAATATCAAGGTTAAACGCCAGTAACATTAAGCTCCTTCTTAGCAATCTCTGGTTTTTGCCTTTTAATTTCTGCAGGAAAACAACAGCGTTGTGATCAATATAAACCACTATTGGCTGATTTTAAGAAGTAACATAAACTTCAAAATGCTGCTAAGCTAAATATCAAAGATAAACACTCTTTTTTCAATTGTAGAGCAGTTTCTCTGGGATTTGTTAAATTTGCGTGAGATATAGCAAACAGGATGATCGATCGCATGACTATTCTCCTGTAATTTGAAATTTGAAAACTTGAAATGGCACTGAATTTGGCATAAACTATGTATGGCGAACTCCTGTTACTTTTACTGAGTTCAATAAAGTCATTGTTTGGCAAATATTTGACTTATTCCTGGAAATATTTCGCTTTTGTTGGATTCAGTTTGTATTGATGTTGTTCCACAGGATTACTGTCGCCGACATCAACTTTGTGATAGGTGACGTTTGCCTTCGTTGGGACGTCTTGAAACAAGTGTTCGCTGATCAGTTCTTTCACCTATTGTTGTTGTGACGACTGGATGTGTGCCAACTTTGTAAACTCAGGATTGTCCAGGATTTCTGAATTCTTGAGTTTGACCGAACCCAGCTTTGAATTTAGAGTATTTTCACTCAAGTCAGTTTCACTATTGCTACTTTGATTTGAGACTGACACTGCACTGACAGGTTGTATTACAGTAGAATTATTCCCATCTAAACACGATTTAAGCATAATTATGTGGCATAACTGTTTTTGTTAACGCCTGTCAGGTGTATTTATGATGTCATTTAAATCGCCCAATTTCTTATCAATTAGATATGACCCAAAATTACGAGCATGGAGTGGTTTGCCAGGCACTGGAAGAAGAACAAGAACTTTTTGACCTGGTTCAAACTTAAATTTTGAGGTGTTTTTATTGTATTTGATTTTCATAGTCTATTGAGATGACCCAAGGTTTGCTCTGGCTATCTCACATGCCTCAGAGAGTTTTGTACGAAAATCTGACACATATTGTAAAATATTCAGACAATCATTATTATCTGATAGGAATTTCTCTTTAAAGAGCTTAAGTGGGCCATGGACTCTATGTCCAAATTCAAGCTCAAATGGGCTGAAACCAAGAGACTCTTCAATCGACTCTCTAACAGCAAAGAGCAGAAAATGAATTCCTTAATCCCACTGCTTCTCTGTGTCAAAACAGTAGGTCCTAATCATATTTTTCAAAGTTTGATGAAATCGCTCAAGAGCACCCTGACTTATCGGTCACTAGTGGATTAGTAATAGCCTTGTCCCCAGCAAGGTTGATTCTAAGGAGAACGTAAATCCATTCACAAGGCAAAAACGACCTAATACCTAAAGTCACAGGTCCAGAAACAAAGTCCGAAGACAAATAGACATTATGGAGAGGAAGAGGAATGTAGTCATTGCAATCTACCCCCATAATAAGAACTTTAAAACCTGAAAATTTCTTTTCGTAAAACAGCAGGATATCTGCCAACAAAAGAGACTGGGATGCTCCGGTATTTCTTAAAATTTTGACAGGGGTAGCGGAAGACAAACCACTAGAAAATGATATAAAACCATCGTGAATAAATGGTTCGAAAGTACCCATAATGCTATCTTGAGAACAATTGACCTTGACCTCATTAATTGGGAATAAGAGGGGTTTAACTTCAGAAAATATGTTGCACACATTATTAGACTCTAATTGAGATGATGAAAAACTAAAACCGGTGGGCTTAGATCCACTGTAACCACTTTGACCTTCACGTTTTCTTTTAAATTTGAAACAATCTGATATTAAATGACCATCTTTCTTATAATAATTACAATAAAGTGTACCAAATTGTTTGCCAGAAGGAGATTGAGACTTGGGATCTGATGACGTGGAAGTTTTACTTGAACGTTGCGAACTGTTGTCATTTGATTTTCTATTCTCTTTTAAAAAATTCTTGGATGAAAAGGAGGAGTTAAATTTCCCTGCATTGTTTTGGTATGGAAAGGACTGGGATGGTTTGCTGACAAACGAAGATTTGTTGGTCAATGAATAATCATGGGCCAAACGTGCAGCAACCTCTAATGTATCTGCCTTTTGTTCATGGATAAACGTCTTGATGTCCCTCGTAATGCACCTTTTAAATTCCTCAATCAAAATAAGTTGACGTAATTTCTCATGACAGATTTTCTCAGAAGAACACCAACGATCAAATAGTTGTTCGTTTGTTCGAGCAAATTCAACATGTTTGATCCTTCGCCCTCTCACAATCCCTAAATTTATGACGGTAAGCTTCAGGCACCCACTCACAGCCCTTAAGTATTCCTTAAGTATTAATTCCTTCACAGAATCATAATCTGAAGCCTGGTCTACTGACAACTGAATGTAAATTTATCTGGCTTTACCCACCAAAGCACTCTGCAAAAGCATAGACCAGGACTCCCTAGGCCAATTCAGACCCTGAACAATTTTTTTTCAAAATGAAGGAAATATTTTTCAACATTCTTTTCTTGAAAGGGGACTATCATGAAATGCTTAGTGATGTCAAAATTGTCTGAAGTGAAGAATTTTACTGACTGCCAAAGCTCTTAACGTTTCATTTCTAACTGAAGTCGATGTTCTTCTAATTGTCGTTCCCTTTCTCTGTCCTCTCTTTCTTTCTCTCTTCTCTCTGTCTCTTCCATTTGTAATCCATTTCTAATCTTTCCTGCCAATCTTTCTCTGTCTGTCTGTCTTCCATTTCTAATTTCTTACATGCTAAATCTGCCTGTATTTCTAATTCTATTTCTAATTTTCTTAGTTCAAAAAGAGACTCAGGCTCATAATCTTTCAAGGCTGATTCCTCAAATTGGCCTGAATTAACTAAATGTTTTGCAATCTTGTACTGTATTTCTCTCTTGTTCATAGATCTTTTAATTTCTACTGTAAGGAAATCGGCCAGTGCAATGAGGTTGTCTCTTCTGAGGGAATCAAATGCGTCCTGATCAAGGTCCTCCATAAATTCGTCTGGCTTGAATTCTGCCATGATTAAATTTCGCTGAGTTCACAATATAAAGTAGTTTGGAAAAGGCTGGCAAAATGTTGTCAAATAGCTCAAAATATTAGTATGCCTGAGAAGCCTCCAATTTTGTTAAGTGAGAGAAACCAAACAAAAGGGTGAACTCAGCAATTTCCGTATAAAACGAAATTTCTTACGAAAATAAAACCAATCGCTAAGTCATGGATAGAATACAAACTGTTAAAAGTGTACAGGCTACTTATCTCAGCTGGGACGGCAAAGCTCCAGCCTCAGAGTTGTAACAGTCAGTCGGATGTGTTTTGATCGTGGATGGTCATGAATAAGTGACGCAGACACGGATATTCAGAGC
>LD363971.1:20302-31432 GCA_001465055.1 Ptychodera flava
TACTGGGCTATATTTGTCTTTCATTACGTTTTAACAAAACTTGCCCATACACCATGTGACTATTTTCATTGTATACTAAAACAGTCTATTTATCTCAACCGAGAAATCAAATTTGTCAACGTACAACTTAAACTCTTCTTTTCATATACAGGATGACTGAAAAACTGACAAGTGCAGCGAAATATTAGCATTTTTTTTCCAAAGGAAATCTTCATTGAATAGCACGGGAACAATAACGTTTCCGTGAGTGATGAGGCTATAAAGCTGAAACAGACGGGGAAGGCTTTTAAAATGTTGAATTAAGAAGAAGGAAGCGTGCCGGTAGTACGAGGTAGTAGGAGAAAGGATTCCGGTCGTAAAATTTGAGATAAATGTCTGGGATTTGTGTCACAAGTTTTCACTTAGTTTGTAAACCGTGATTGTATATATTCAGTAATTTTTTTATTTTTTACGGAAAACAAAGTGTTCCCCCGGGAATTGAATTACCTGCGTGCTACGATCGAAGCTTACTTAAATTTGAAGTCAAGTGTGTATGTCAAGGATGACTTATAAACTAGCAAGTTTGGCAGAATATGAGGACTTTTTCAAGCAAAGAGGGCATGAAATAGCATGTTTATATTATGAGTCTGGTAGTGATGAAGAGATAACCCTGAAACAGAACATGGAGTCTTTTAAAAGGTTTGTCAAGATATATCTAGCAATATATTCATCAGCAAATGTTGTATTAATTTATTTGTCACCTTGGCAGATTGCTTAGATGTGTATTTCATAAAATTAAAAGACGGACCTGCCACATCATAGAGGTACTGCTAGAAGCATATTTACCCGACCAAACAACAAATACAGATAAGGATTACGCCAGTTCGACGCCAGCTTTTATTGAATTTTACATTTTTGTCTGTTTGTACACCAAAGCATGCATACAACTTCCGTCAATGTGTGAAGGGCTCTAATGGGTTAGAATGACATGCAAGAAATGTCCATTTTTCAGAAAATGGGATTTTTGTAATATTTTTGTACGTTTGATGTGTGCCAAATGGTAGCTTTGACAAACTCTCTTTCCTCTGTGAACATAAGGACCACTGCATTTCTGTGTATTACCCCACTGTATACTGTTGCTTCCTGTACAAAAGATGTACCATATAGCATGCCAAAATACGGTCATAAGCCCCCGGGGCATAAGCCATTTCCTTCATTTGATTTCTTATGCCATTGTCTTCCATTGACTGATCTTCTTCCCATTGACAATTCATGTGATGTCAACAAATACAAATATATTTAAAGAGTACTGATTCTTATAATTTATATTTGAACAGACTTCGTATTAAGCCTCGTGTATTACAAAATGTGACTTCGAATGACGTCACAGTTTCTCTACTTGGCCAGAAAGTAGATCTCCCAATATGTATCGCACCTACTGCATTACAAGCAATGGCTCACCCTGACGCAGAAGTGGCTACAGCCAAAGGTAAGGTCAGCGGAAGTATCAAAAAGTATCCAATTATTTGGATGTTAACTTGTATTCTCCTTTTCGTGTTAGAAGAGGTAATAATTTTGCCGTATCGTTTGAATATATTCTGTACTTATGAGATCTCTTCAATGATACGTTAAAGAAATGCTGGAAATGATCTTAGTCTACTTCAAAGTCTTAACACTTTGCAAACAGTTTCAATCTTGATTTATTTTACAGCTGCAGAGAAAATGGGAACATGTATGGTATTGAGTCAACATGCCAATAAATCATTGGAGGAATTAGGGGCGAAAACGCCGAATGGGTTGAAATGGTTGAATCTCTATTTATTTCCAAATCGGACCGTGACTCTGGATTTGGTCAGAAGAGCTGAACGTTCGAACTTCAAGGGCATAGCTGTGACCATCGACAACCCATCACTTGGAAACCTGAAAAGACTTCACAACCAAGAGGAAACGACTGTTTACTACCGCAGAATTATTGACAGCCATGGCTACGGGCATTTGGAAAAGTATCTAAAGGTTTGTTCAAATAATTTATGTTGAAATCTACCGCAGTGTGAGACCTTAGAATCTCGACTTTCGAGGCTTATAATCTTTGAATATCAAGAGCTATGTTCTGTCTGCACTTGACTTTTTCCGAAGTTTTACATCAATAGCAAGGAAGCACACCTCTACTACAGTACTCCCTTTAACCCAAAAGATAAAAGGCAAAGTTTGATATTTGGCAAGTGATCGAGCTAAATCTTTAAATGAAATTTGCGTTTCAAAGGATATAGACAGAGGTCAGAAGTGAATTTTAATCTAGTTATCTTTAGAACAGAAGTAGTTGCTGTAATCGGTGGTTTACTTTGCTTGCAATCGATAAACCGTGAGAAACTGGTTAAGGTACCAGACTCATTATCGGAGATGGAGAGTTCGAGACTCTAGCACGGTGTTGTGCCCTTGAACAGATACTTTACTCTCCATGCTCAATTGGGTAAGGGGTATTCATCCTGTAAAGTGGGTGTTCGCTTGCTTTACTCTTTCAAGCCAACAAATATCAGTTTCGATACTTAGTTTAGGACATCGTCCTGAAAGATACACTCAACGTTATTTGCGCAATTGCTATCAAATAACCGACTGAAAGAAAAAAACCTATATGTATAAAATCTTCCTTATTCCAGCAGAAACACCTAGATAATTATATTGAAGGAATACCTTATTGTAGGTATGGCTTTAAATGATGTAACAAGGCAGACCTTCCTCTGATCTTATTCCCTCAAATTCAAAAGCAAGGGCAGCAGCAATGCTGATGCTGGACGTACAGATTAGGTGAATATGATGTGCTGGTCTTTCGATAGCACTGACCCTTTGTTGTGTTCGAAACGTAGAATTTTACAAAGGTATACACCACATAATCCGATTTTCTATATTTATCGACATAAATATGAAATGTCTTCGTTCAAATGTACTGTAACAAATAAACAAGTAAACATTGTGAATGCATATGTAAAAAGTCAATCTTTAACTAAGTGCTAAGACTTATGTCTTCATTGAATGTGAACCGATATTTTTTATACGATTCTTAACGTGTTTCCAGGGTTACGATATGGGCCCGACACTTCAAAGTGGACTTCCGAGGGACATAAAAATTACAGACCCGTCTGCGACTTGGGAATACGTTGATTGGTTACGTTCAAAAACCAGTCTACCAATCATCGTCAAGGGTGTGTTAACAGCCGAAGACGCCATGTTAGCGATCAACCACGGTGCCAGTGCAGTCATTGTATCAAACCATGGAGGTCGAGGACTTGACTCTGTACCTGCAACAGTAAGTTAACTGTACATATGTTCGCGATCAAAAGAATGTGTGAAATTTAAAGAAGTCAGAGTATAAATCAAACGTGAACAACAAAACGTTCTTGAACAGAAGGTGTTTTCACCCTTACAAGTTTATCTAAGAAGTCGTTTTAAGTCCCTTGAAATCATTTTGCCTACGTTGAAGTTTTCACACCTAGCCTAGTGATTGTGAAGTATCATGATATCTGTATTTTTCTTTCAAGATCAATGCTTGATAAAAATCGCATCACCAAGAGCATATGAGATTGGATAATAAACATGCGGTCAGGAATTCAAAGTATTCAACAAAATGAGAAGGAAGGGTAGTTACCATTGCACTTGAACACAAATCGCAAATTAACAAAGTGTACCACATTTTAATAATCACAATTTAGGCTGGTTCAATTGAATTTTGTGTACATTATTCACCATACTTAAAATTTCCACTATCCAGATAGAAGCACTGCCTGAAGTTGTCAAAGCTATTGGTGACAGAGTTGAAGTCTACGTAGATGGCGGAATACGTAATGGCATCGACGTATTCAAAGCATTGGCACTGGGAGCAAAAGCAGTGTTTGTTGGTCGACCTATTCTGTATGGACTTGCACACTCAGTGAGTATCGACATAGTGTATGCATGCCAGCCACATTTTATCGCCTGATCATATGATAGATATCACGTTTCACATAAAGCTGGTATTTATGGAATATTTAAATATTTTAGCAACACAAAATAGCAATGACCTATGTGACTCGCATCATAGTTGTACACCTTGGAGTCTTTAAATAGATTGAAGAACACAGAATTACGATAACAACATCATGAATACAATCCTTTGTAGGTAGGTTATAACTTTCTTCTGACGTTATCTCGTCATTACACTCGCAAATTTGCATTGTAAGGGCGACCAACTTGCAAAGCTTCATCTAGAAGCGATGGGAACATATACTTCGCGACTTATTAGTCTGCGATGCCATAGCATGTTACTAAAATCCGAACTTGACTATCATTCTTGAAGGTTTTGCACAGTCGTGCTTTTCTGATGATGATTCACATGACTAGTATTTGTAGCATTTATAATATACATTTCTATCACACAGAATATATTTAATATTAATATGAAACGTTATTACAATTTTAGGGTGAAGAAGGTGTGCACAACATCCTAGAAATCTTAAAGTCTGAACTCATTCGAACAATGCGGTTTACAGGTAAGTCGGCCAAAGATTGTGAAAGCTTAGAAAAATAAAATTACTATATTTTAATTTGATTTTGCAATGCAAGTAAACCTACATTTTTTACAACAATTCAAAAATTTAGGAATGTTATTTTTATGTCTTTCAGGTTGTCGATCACTGTCGGACATCAAGCCTTCTTTTGTAGTGCACCAGTCGCACTACGCGAAACTATAAAGAGTTCTTGCTTCGAAATTGAGAGATCGGGGAGACATCATGCAGCTTTAAATATAAAGCAGATAACATGATCTGTTTCTAACAAAACTACTCATGATGAAGAATATTCATGATAATGAATTACGGAACGTATTAAAGGTATACTGTTACCTGTTCCAATTTTGCTACAGTTACCATGGAAAGAGAAAATCTAACCAATCGCAGATTTTAAGCGGGTGGCCGCTTTTAAAAACAGCGCCCTCACATGGGATTTTGAATACCAAGGAACGCCCCTTTGACCATATATAGGTATATTTAGATTACAGGTGACTGTATACCTTTAAGTGCGCCAGAATTGTATTTACTAATAGAATTAAAGTATATGTAGCTGTCTGTAATCTGATGCTTTCCCTCATCTGTGTGTCTTTGACGTTTTGTCAACTCTTTGTATCACCAATATTCTATATATGTAGCTTGCTGTAAGGGTATGGTGACAATGTTCTACCCGTCGATCAAAATACTGCCTGTCAACCACTATTGCTTTGCTCAATGTAAATCCCATGGACACATTCAAATGCTCAGTCCTATATATCTATAAAACAAAATCCTTTGGCGGGCATCTAGCTATTCTTTGCATTTTTGTAACACCCGTCGTTGTCAACCTTGTCCACAGAATTAGAACTATCATCTCTTCCAGATTGACTATCCTGACTACAGAACAGCAGCTTGTACTGATTTCTCTTCCTGTTCATGTGAATATGCGAGGGTTATTAGGGCCCTTCAATTACTGAACTTCCAAACTCTCGTCTTATATGTAACACACGCTTTTATGAAATCCCCAGTCCTGACTCACTTCCAATTATGAATTGTCAATGAAGGCGAACATTTTATTCACGAAGTAACTTTGGTATAATCTAACCATCACCATCACATGTGTGTGGGGGTAGGAACAGATAATCTCTTCATGTTATGGATCAAAAGATGGTTTTAAGTGGAGATTTCTTCCACTGAGAGTGACCTAAGAAAATATGTGACAATGGTAGGGACAATGTACTTTGGTTTTTCAGAGTAGTTCCAATTACACTTACAGCATAACAAGTTTAGCAGGATATTTTGAGTGTTGCAGCAGTCTTGCCGAAAAACATTACCAAAATGATTCCAATGAAGAATCAAGCAACGCGTACTACGTAATCGATACGCATCATGACATGACAAAAACGTTAGAAATGCGTTTAACAATTATTGTAGAAAAAAGGAAGAATTATATGTCCACAGTATAAACGAATCAGTCCAACATTAAGATGTGCAAAAATAATATTCAGGAATAATGACTAAAATTTGGAAGCCGTTTGTGTAAAGCTTGATATTCAAGCCAGATGAAGTCGGAATACGCTTGCATTCAGAAGTCAGGTAGACGGGAATGCAGTACAACCATATTCTAAGGTGCAATAAAGGAATTGTTTGGTCTAGCAAGTATGCTTTTAAAAACATTCTAATAATATATAGTAGTTGTAGTCAAAGTCAATGCATTTTGCACAGTCTATTGTATACAATTATGGTACAATTTTAGCATATTTTCCGTTCGTAGCACACAATGTTGGTCATAATTAAGCACACCTCAGATTGTAAGGGCTTTTACGAAATGGTACCGTCCCATCTTCATTTTATAAAAACAATGTCAGTTTTAAGGAGAAATGTTCCTTACAGCTTTCTCATCCAGTTTCTGTGATGTTAAAAAGAGATGTTAGAAATGCTATGTACATCTGACATGTACTTTTCGTTGTTACAGTATCGTTAAAAATCAATGATATTGTCCAAGCGTTTTTAGCGTTTTAACGATACCGATTTTCATAAACCACTGGCTGTATTTCTAATTACGATATTTTTCTTGTGTTTTAATGGCTGCCTTTCTATATTTTAGACGCATATTTTTGTCAGTCTGATATAAATATTTGATAAATATAATAAAGCAGGCAACAGATCCGACATTGATTCAAGAACTTAGTCGCACAAATTTACAAAATCATTTTCAAAAAGATTCTCCCCACTGCTCTTTCGAAAGACAATGTGCATGTCTACTTTACTTTTCAAATTTAATAAATTAAAACATTTTCGAACACAAAGGTCTTTGAATCAAACACCTACCTTCAAAACTAACTGAATTGAGTTTTGTGACTATATTGAACTTTTTGACCTTTATGACGTTTCAATCCAGGTACGCGTATACTATGAATATAACAAACTCAACATATCAATTTATAACTTAAAGGTGACTCCTGTGATTGATTGCTTTTTTTTTATTTTCCCCAGTATCAGCTAAGGTTGAATTGGTGTACAGGTAGGTCGGTTCACCTTTCATTGTGTCGTTTTCTTTAGTTGTCTGTTTGTCTCTCTTGGCTACCCTTACAATTTTTCGGCTATGAATTTGTTGTCCTAAACCGTGATCTGATCAACACCTTGTTATACGCTGCCTGTTCAAGGTGAGAACTGTGTTTGGATTTTCATGGTAACCTTCATGGACACTACCTGCCTGGCGGGTATTGTGCTATTCATACTAGTCGGCTTTTTAAACTTTTCCGCCTAGCGGTTTTCACTCTTATGCCATCGCTAGGTGACTGGGTGATGTACGTGGTGAGTTCGCATCCGATCGACAATGTAGAGGAATACTGAACTTTGCCGGCGTAGCTTCCGTATGGCAGAACATAGTCAGTATATGACCCGGGCAAATGTCGTGCTGTGCTCAAAGTGGCCAAACGTCATTTATTCACTCACGCCCCCTCTCATTGAACAATCACTTCTCAACCTTATTTCGGAAATATTTTTAGTATTTTTAGACACTAGATTTTACATCATACGCGTGTCAACAAAGTTTATGTCAAAACCATACTAATCCTACGAAAAATTTTAGCATTGATATACACTTTAATATTTTTATTTATTTATCTATTTATTATACATTTGTGTTTTTATTCATTTACACTTTAAATGAGTGGTCGATTAACTAGAGAGAGTAATATTGTTATTAGAGGGGAATGATTTGGAAAGGTTTCGTAATGATGTACCAACCTTTAAAATGGAGTTTTTCCTGAAGGAATCTTTCAACCGCTGTTTTTGAAAATAAAAAAAAAAAATCATGGGTCACTGTACAAAGCTAAGTACAACAGAAACAAATTACCGAAGACTTACCGATATTTGAAATTCAAAATGGCTGCCATCCCTGTGTTAACTCTATAGGGATAAATAAAATTTTCGTTTTGTAAAAAACTAAGACGGTGAAAGTTTTTCTATCTCCAAGGGCTTCGAAATGAGCCCTTATACAAGTGGTAGATCAGAAAAGAATTGAACAAATTTGAGGGTCCGAATATTCTTCCCAGAGGCGCATTGTACCTTTAAGTAACGGCTTATCAAGTTGAGTGCAGATTAGCAAGAAATTCCGTACACCTTCATTGTCCGAGAGTGGAAACGTCTTTTCCCCGTTCAAAAGAACAATTTGGAATATAGAAATACGTAAGAGTATAAAGCGTCTCTCATAAAGCTTATTATAATATAAATCATAAAGATAACAAGGTGCACTACCTATGTAAAACAATTACTGGCCATACCATAGCTAGGAAGTAAAAAATAACTTTCTTGCAGACCTACATCGTACAAACGAAAGCAGTCAGCAGAGGGAAACTTGTAAGAAAAATCACAAAGTTTTTATAAAACTCATTTTCGCAAAGTTATTTTTTCGAGGTCCAGTTCGGTCGTAGTATACTAAACATAATAAAATTATCTAATGAACTTTGATCCAGTAATGTAATACTATGTAATACTATCGGCCCTTTGGATAAAGTGATGAAACCTACGAATTGAACCATACAACGGTGTTGTGCATGACTATATCATTGCAGCAAGAATCAGCAAGAATGTAATACTATCGGCCCTTTGGATAAAGTGATGAAGCCTACGAATTGAACCATACAACGGTGTTGTGCATGACTATATCATTGCAGCAAGAATCAGCAAGAATCAGGCCAAGAATATAACCACTCTCAGAGTGAAAGAAAACGGAACCGGTAACTTGGACTGATAAAAAATCCCAATTTACCTTTATAATATTTATTTTATGTGGAATGATTATTTAGAGAAACTTCGATTTAGATGCATATATACACATTGCACTTTGATTTGGGTTAATGTCATCGTCTAAAAAGCACTGTTTACATCTGCAGAGTGTGAACGGGTTGCGGTCAGAAAAAAATTACAATATCATAGCTCTGTTTTTAAGCCCCGCCTTTTAAGGCCGGAATTTGGCTGAGCGGTTTTGCGGAGCTCGGTTTTCGAACCCTTCTTTACCACGGGCGGGGATTTAGCCGAGTGGTTTTGACTATGATGCCTTTGATACATGACTTCATCTGCAACGAGAAGTGCATTCACTATCTAAATAAAGTTATCTACATGCTACATCAAGTGCAACAGCTTTAATAGTCTAGTTTTCATATCTAGGATGACTGATAAATTGGCAAGTGTGAAGGAATATGAGGATGTCTTCAAGTTAAGAGCGCATGAAATGGCATTGTTATATTTCGCCTCTGGCAGTGACGAAGAGATTACGTTGGAACAGAACAGGAAGGCCTTTAAAAGGTATTTGAAGACATAACTATGAACTCATTATGTAACAGATAATACTATCAAGTTTAAATTCATATCCATGTCAGGAAGGCTGCCCCTACAATACACTTTCTTCATTTGGTCTTGTTTTTAGTTTTCTTTCATGGATTATCCTTTAAATGACAATTTATAGCGTATGAAAAATACGAATAAAGATCCGGAGTACTAACTTGTGTCTGTATTTCTTTAACAGACTTCGCCTCAGGCCACGTCTTTTACAAGATGTGTCTTCAATTGACCTGTCAGCACCTCTACTTGGCCAGAGAGTAGATCTCCCAATATGCATTGCTCCTACTGCATTTCAAGCAATGGTACATCCCGATGCAGAAGTAGCTACAGCCAAATGTAAGAACAAAGGGAACGTCGAAAGTGGAGAGACTGGATATTGACATAGAATGGAGAATTATGATTGATCTATCAGAAAGTCATCAGCCCGACTACTTTTTTTTAAGTAGAGAGATATGAATCTCATAAACGGTTACCTGTTAGCGTTGATAGGTTGTAAAAAAAAGTTTCTTACCTGAATCGCTCATTTTTCGAAAGAAGTAAAAATTATTTTGCCGCATTATGTAATGATATTCTAATAATGAACATTTTCTAGCATTTCTCATAAAGTTTCTTAACACTTTGCAAACAGTATCAATGTGGTTTCTTTTGCAGCTGCAGAGAAAATGGGAACATGTATGATATTGAGTATGCATGCCAATAAATCTTTGGAGGAAGTAAAGGCGAAAACACCAAAGGGACTGAAATGGTTGAACCTCTATTTATTTCAAAATTTTTCGTGACTCTGGATTTGGTCAGAAGAGCTGAAAGTGCGTGTTACGATGGCCTTGTTTTAACCATCGACAACCCATGTGTCAGAAATCTTACTAAATATCATAATAAAAAGGAGTATCCTTCTTACTCTCGAAGAATTATTGATAACCATGGCTACGGGCATTTGGAGAAGTATTTACAGGTACGTTTATTCAGTTTATGCTGAAAGTCATCAGGTTGTTAGAACTTAGAATTCAGATTTGCATTCATTAAAATAACTTTCCCTTGAAGGATTTACAACAGCACTGTGGGACTATGATTATGGCGTGTAATCAATTTTGCATTTGGTGGTCGGAAGGATCCGAAGGAAGATAAAAACAGCAATTCTGCAAATAACACGACGAAAAACATTTTCAAATTTCCGAAAAGGCTAGATTTCATGATATTTTTACAGAAAAATTATAAATGGGTACTAAATTTCTCTTTAAATTCATAAATTTCTGAGAAAATAACAGCATGAGGCATTTGCAAATCACTTCCTTCTATTTGTACCACAAGAAAACTGATTTACATCATTTTCTGGTTGCAAAATGTAGTAAATTTGTGCCATGGAAATAATCGAGGTTTTATCTTACTCATTTACACAGCAGTACCTTTCACTTTGAAATTCAGATTATTTTTCTGTCTCTCTAATCCAGGTTATAATTCTAAGGAATATTTCAGAATGCGATAAATGATCAAGGAATTACTGCCAAAGTTGCATCGTCAAACCTTCATTTTTTCAAAATATTTTCCCTTTTATGTCTTTTTGCCATGTAATGCAGTAATATTTAAAGAAATAATTGCATTCATCCAGTTCAATCCCAAGTCTAGAAAAAAATTGACAAATTGCTTTAGAAATTAATAAATTGTTAAACATTTTGGAATTTTCATGAAGTCAGTTGCAGGACATGTCTTGCAACTGAGATGGATGTCAGTTGCAAGACATGTCTTACAACTGAGGTGGGTGTGTCAGTTGCAGGACATGTCTTGCAAC
>LD363971.1:32486-59584 GCA_001465055.1 Ptychodera flava
TTGATTCACACTCCTATCTAAGCATGGCCAGTCTTCCCTTTTCTCTATCTACAAACTGTTAGCTGAAAATACACCATGATTCACAGAAAAAGAGATATACCTACATCATGTACACCACAAGCTGTACAAGAGAAAATTGTTTAAAGCTAGTCAATACCACAAACACTGTCAAGGTTTGTGTTACATTCAAACATAAAGGTGACTTCATCAGTTGGTTTCTTTGTGTAGTTCCAGAGCTGAATCCCTTATTCACCCATAAACTTGGACACCAACTGGGGAAAAATAAACATTGTCTGTTTTTGTTTTGTCTGCAGCTCAATTAACTTTTGAAACAACTTCCCAAACCAATTATTGTAGTGTAATAACATTTTGATCAACATTATCATTCTTAGTTGCTTGGGAAAGAATGTAAGCTTTATCCATGCATACATCACTGTCATACTAATGTGCCTAAGTGGACCAAAAGAACCTTGCCACTGTTGACAAGCTCCAGCTTGATGAATTTTCCAGAGCTTGACGGGCAAAATCCAGTAATTTGTGTAAAAAAATTATGAATATTGTAAGAAAAAGACTCCCTAGCTTAGCAGTAATTTGCCAATTTTCAGATCATTTCTATAGGCTGCATATCTGGAGTGCCTTGATACCCAATTTTAATTATCTTAGAATATCAATTGCTACCAGGTTTTACATGTGTCAATACTAGTTTTACCTGACGCTCTAGTCTTTCCCACTACCTTCTGAAGATTTCTGCTATCCAAATTAAGTCGATCAAAGTATTTAAAACATATAAATTACCCAAAACTGAGGTCATTGCAAGCAATTTATGAAAAAAATAATAGAAAGATCAGCACAAAGATGCACAGTAGCACTGCGTATGGTTCAAACAAATTTTTAAAGATTAAAAAAACTCTTACATGTAATTATTTGACCTTTTCTCACACATTTAGCTCAATTATTCAAACTATACCACATAAAATCCCATTACTCAGTACTGTTGTTCAAAGTTTCTTCAAAACATTTTCGTTCTTCAAAACATTTTCGAAGACTTGGAATCCAGAGTCAAGAATGTAACTTCACTCAAAAGTTCTGTCTTCACAATTACCTTAAGATATCAAAACTGTTTCTCACACCTTCTATTATTAAATCTATCTTTATCAAACTGATCCAGGTCACCCCTTGGAATTTACATATCAAATTTTACAGCAATTGAACAAGAAGTAGCAGACAAATACATGTATGCTTCTTGCTGAAAATGTTGATGTGATAAGCTTTGTGTTGCTGACAAAGTTGTACACTAACAGGGTGAATCTAGGAATTAAAAACCAAACTTAATCTAGTAACTGACTTATGTAAACTGGAATCTCAGCATTAAATTATTTATCATAAGCACTGTAACAGTACATAGTACAACACACCCAAACATGTCCTGTAATGAAGCTTGTCAAGGATTTCTGTTGAATTACTGTTCATCTGAGTCTGTATCTTCACAAGAGACAGTACCTGATATCACTTCACACCATACTTTGCAAAAGTTCACACATCTCTCCCAATCGTTGATGCCAACAACATTGAGACCGTTTCTCAATCCTAACACCAGGCCAATTCCTGTAAAAGAAAGGACAGAAATGACAGAAAGTTAGACAAGGGAAAAGTACAGGTCCTAGGAATTATTTTTTGGGGAAATACTAACTCTTGGAAGTTTAATTTTTCATCATGTATTGCAATGTCAGAAATACCCTACAACTCTTTCAGTAATGGGGAGACTTCCATTGTCCATTTGTGGGTTATACTAGTTGTCAGCATGATTACTTGTGATACAGGTTTGACTACCGTCTGCATGAGCCCAATTATCAAATAATTTTAAATCTCAGATTACAATGTATAAGGGGTTGAGACATAGTCTTAAATATTTATTTGATATGTAAGGTATGTGATTCATTTGCTCAGAAATATTTGTGATTAAACATACCTGCACCACACCTTCCATCTAACATCCATTGACCTCTATGAGCAAATTTTTTACGATGATAAAACATTTTTGCAGCATTGTTTCTGAGCAATTGGTAATTTAGAAGACAAAAACAAATTTCTCGTCTAAATTGACTGAAGGTTCAACCACTGCCCAGTTCATCACATTCATGCCAGGGAGAACATGCCTTGTAGATCTCGTCGCGTGATAAATACGGGTTTCGGCGCCGGCCGACCAGTCACAAATCGGAGCGATGCGATGGGGACGCCGGGTTAAGCCATTACATAATCTGAACCTCGACCGTCATGAATACGCTGTATGTGCAGGAAGTTTGACTAAATCTTTTCAGTGATTCCTCTGTCTGTCAGCTGTACCAAGTAATGCTTGTGAATGCACAAGCTGACGAGCGAAGCGTGAATCAAGGTAAATGTTATATTTGTTTACAAACCATTGTTTACAAATCCAAGCCCCTCCGATTGTGGAAAGAAGGCCACAGTCTGTATACAATTGGGGGGGGGGGTATGTCAATATATTGAACATTAGCAAACCATTTTTGTGACCAAACAGAACTTTGAAATGTGATCCATACTTTTATTACATTGTAGTAAGATCACTTGATTGCTTTTCTGAGCTGTATGATGATTTGTAGGTTATTACTTGTGTGACAGGAACAGTAGAGTTTGAGATACAGAAGTAATCATTACATTATCAACTCTTTATTTACTGTATTTATTTTTGCCATACAAACTGTCAGGTTTAAGCTTACATGATCCCAGGAGAGACAAACTGCCCAGTTGTTATCATGATTTAGCAAAAACCTTCCCTAGGCAAAATTCACAAAAGAAGCCCATCTTTTCATTCTGGGTGCTGAGTATCACATTCCATAAATATTCCATAGATAATTGCAGAACTTTGTCATTTCTCATACCATACATATACTTGTATACTGTAATTATTAATTTTATAGACAACAATCCAACTCCACTTTCTGTGATGTAATAAGGTGTAAACTATATCATTTGAGTGTTCAGAGAGGGACTGTGATTTAGATCACTCTTCCAATATATGACTCCTGTACAATTTTCTTTTCCAGGATTGCTAATCAGAGATGATGCATCAGAGACTTATTACATGTTAAAGAAGGCCACCAGTACACCAGCCCTTCAGTAATCCTTAAAACGTAAGTGTGATCTTTTGTCAAAGATAAAATTTGATCAAAGTCCTCTTTCTTGCCAGTAATAAGGCTACATGTATGTTCACAAACACTTCTGAAGGGGATAGGGGGGGCAGTGTTCTGCCAAACTTTTGCATCAGTTAGGTCTGAGGGCCAATGGAAGCTCAAAAAGCGGTCACTGTTGAAAAAGGGGGTCATTCTCAGACAATTATACACTTTATTACGTGCCATACCTGCAGGGGTACCCGTGTTGTTGTTGTTTGGAAGTTCAAACTCACACTCAAAGTTTCTGCAAGTACTGTGGTTTTATGGTCCTACACAGTCGACATGGCGAGCAAGTGTACTTGTTCCGAAATTCATGTTGGCATAGGTCATGGTATTCTGTTTATTATTATGCTTCATGCATACTTTGCAAGACATTGAGTTCCTTTTTACATTGTAGTGGAGCCAGCTGAAATCGTGTAACCATTTTTCATGAAAATGTTGAACATGCCTCAATGAAGGCTGAGTTTCCGATGAAAGCTGCTCAATGTTTTGAGACTGCACTATTTCTCACTGATATGTTTCCAATGTGGATGGCTCTGATTTGGTAAGCATTTGACATGGTACAGTGTTGAAATGCGATAAAAAAATCATCAGGTTTGGTTTCCAACAAATATTATATATATTCCAAAATGTTTTCAATGTTTAAGAGTACCATGGTTGTAAAAAATTGACACACTTCCTACCATCTGGTCATTGTATATCTCATGCAAAGATGGTCAATACACAGGGGGCGGACTATTTTATCACCTGGGAGGGGGTCCTGGCAGATCGAATAAAAAAGATAATGTACCTCATCCATCTTCCAGACATCCCATCCCCACCCCCATATCAAATGGTCCATCCCTGATGTCTTTTTGCATGCAATTAACCCAGTGTATATCAGTTTTAAGATGTCAAGTAAGCTTTAGAGTGTGCAAAGGCTTAAGTAATATTCATGGCATCAGGTTTCTTCAGCCAAGGCAACAGATTTGTTTTGTGTTATTTTTTATAGCTCAAAATATTTTTACATCATTAAACAAGTGACAATCATCTGAACTTGTGTAAAATAATACCTGGAATTTGGACAGTAACGCAAATCCTCATATTAACTTGACAGGAACTGGAATTTTAGCAGCAGTAAATGTTGGAAGACACTGTATCTACATGAACAGGAATCTTGAGAGGCTACACATTGTCTGCGACATTTTAGGTGCAGTGATGGACATTGAATCTGATGAATGAAGACCATCTTGTTAACCTGTTATCTGAGGTGTATAGCGAAAGGTGATTTTACTGATTAGATGAATTCTGCTGTCCATAATTTTACTGTTCAATCATCTGTCCACTGAATTTGGTATAACAGTGTTTAAGCTGTTTTGAATAATTTCCTTGTTTCTTTCTGTATGTCAGTGTTTAATGTGGAAATGAGCTTTATAGATCAAACAGTTTCAAGGTCACATTAGGATAGTCCTTGAGAGATTTAGGGTCACATCTTGATGGTTCCTGAAAGTTTCAGGGACTCATCTGGATGTTCCATCTCAGTATTTGGTGTAGGTAGATGCAGGGTTTGAGATGTGAATTTGTTCAAATGAACACATCAGTGTCAAAAATGTGCAAATGAGGTAAGAAAAAGTGAAATCCTGCAAATGTGCAGGAGTGATGGCATGCCAGTAAGAAAAAGGCCAACTCCACTGATCTTGAGTCATTTCCTGTCATTGTTTATGAACTTTTACATATTAACAGTCCTGCTGAAACCATAGACAGTAGAAGGGGGGGACCGTCTATACTCAAACTAAGAGGGGCTTGTTTCTGCTATGCATGTTGCTAAAGTTGACCTACAGTACCTAAAGTTTCAGACCTTAATTACTTTTGTCATTCTTGTTTTTCTGGTTTAAATATTTCTTGTTGTTTTTCTGGTTGTACTGTGCAGAAATCATTGTCATAACATCAACGTAGAATTTTCCTCCACTGAACAGATAGAAACAACATTTATTGTTGATCATTGGTAACCCATACTGGTATATACCAATTCTGATCAAATTTGAGCGACACCGTATAATTGCGGTATTTTTCTTCAATTGTTAAGGAGAAAATATGTCTTTAATTTTACATACATTCACTTAAAAGTAATCAGTGATTGAACTGTTAAAGCTGTTCAATTATTAATCTTGAGTGAAATTTTAATTTAGGTTATTTTCAACTATGTTGATGGATATAGCTTCTTATCTCACATGGCTTTATTGGGAGGCAGTTTAAAATCACATTTTGATTTCTTCACTATCAAATTTCAGAGTTAGATTCAAGCTTCTTTGTGAAGGCTTAATAAGCCTAAATGTAGGCATGAATGCATATGTGTCAGTATGTGTCTAATGGCAAGGACACATTAGTTTAGGTTTATTCTAGACTGATGATTTCATTGCAGTGGACATGCAGAGGAATGTAAATACTTGAATAAACAGCATTAACAAAAGGTTATGAGTTGAAGTATTGATGATGTTCTTATATTGTAATGAAATGTGACTCAGTATTTGTGAAATATGTTTTTACAGTTGTTTACGTCAAAACTTGATCTTTTTACACAGTTTAAGAGTGCCATATGAAATATAATGGAACTCAGTTTGGTACCCTTATGTGATGTAATTTTTCAGATGACATTATAATTTATGGAAACTTTATTATTTCCTTATATTTTTTTCAAAATGATTTCCTTGAAAGGCCCTAAGCAGGTGTTCTTTTTATGTTTCAAGATTTGATTTGACATGACAAAGTTTGGTTATAATTAGTTATCTTGTTAACAATACAATCATTTCAACAGTGAATAAAAGTCCTGTTTAAACTTATATATCTTCAACTGGTTTTGTGATTAACACCTCAGTTACAAGACATGGCCTGCAACTGACACACCCACCTCAGTTACAAGACATGGATTGCAACTGACACACTCACCTCAGTTGCAAGACTTGGCCTGCAACTGACATACCCACCTCAGTTGCAAGACATGTCCTGCAACTGACACACCCACCTCAGTTGCAAGACATGTCCTGCAACTGACACACCCATCTCAGTTTTAAGACATGTCCTGCAACTGACACACCCACCTCAGTTGCAAGACATGTCTTGATACTGAGGTAGGTGTGTCAGTTGCAAGACATGTCCTGCAACTGACACACCCACCTCAGTTGCAAGACATGTCCTACAACTAACACCTCACACCCCCTTCATCAGTACAGTTGCAGTTATTTTAGTCCCAGTTAGAATGTTGTTTGTTTTTCAAACTTTTTCTAAGCACAAGCCAAATTTTTATATATTTTTTTTAATTTGCTTCATTTTTTTGGAAAAATATGAAATTAACATTTCTGAACTTATGCCCTAATTATTTCCCCATAAATTGTGAATTCTGACGGAAGCTGATAGAAACGGTGCATGAATCTTAGGAATTAACTATAAAAAAATTAAAAAGAATATTGTTTTGAAAAATATAAATATTTATCAAGGAAAAAGAAGAAGAAAAGCTACTTTTCGGAAATTGGAAAATACTTTTCGGGCTGTTAAATGTATCTTCGCATCAACACATGCTATGTTACCAATGATTACAGAGGAGTGGCTCAACTGAAATGAAATCTTGTACTTATTTGTATTTTTGCAATAACCGTATTATATGCTAGATCTCTTCCCGCTGGATTATAAAGTAAGGTTTTTTTAATAATTCGGAAAAGCTCCCTTCCAAGCGGTTCTATTTTACATGAAAATTATGTAACTCTTGTTACCGTTATAAGTGGTATTTACATTTTTTATCTTTTTTATCTCATTTGTCCCAGGTGATATTTGATTTTTGCTTTCACTAGACATAGCCTGCAAATGATAGCATATTTTTCTTCTACAGCTGGCTTAACAACAACCTACCTTCACATAAATTTAGTTATCAATAACTTTGAAAAGTTGTACAAGCTGCTACCAGGTGCCCGATATTCACGTGTTTTCCGTACATGGAGCAATTGTTTTGACATCTTTCAGCCTATTTGTTTCAGATCTGGTGAGCAGGCAATGGATATTGATGTAATGCCCTTCTTTTAGTTTATGCAGTCGGCTTTGATACCGGCGGCCATTGTCTAAAATTCATTCATTAAGTCATTATTCGAACGTACCTTAACTGATTTTCAAAGAAGGCATAAGTGTATATTTGTTTGTATCACGGAAACTGTAATTTTTTAAAAATACTATGCCAAACATTCTAATCGACCAGTCAAAGGTTTAGACGTCCTTATTAGCTGACTTGGCATAATAAGTTATCGAATGCCAATGAACGACAGAACTTGCAGAGACGCCCCGAGACGACGTTCGACCATGACCTGATGACTATAGTTAGACTAGTGTAAGACATAGAAGTTTACTGTGTAACTTGTACGTTCATCAGCTGATAAAGTACGACGATTTAGAGTATTTTTGTGTACCTGTAGCCGTCTCTTCTACTTCGACGTTCTACCCAAGCGTGTACGTATCAGCAGCCGACGATAGGTATCCGACCACGCCACCTGACAGTACGTCTGTTTGTGTTACGGAAACTGTACTCTGTTTTCAAAATACTATGCCAAATATGCAATCGACAGTTAAAGATTTATATGGCCTTGTTACTTGACTAGGTATTATAAATTATCGAATGCAAATGAACGATAGCACTGCCGTCGACTTACTATCATGAGTAGCAATCGATTGACTGTATTGAGTGACGAGTTCAACAGTTCATAGGAACATTCCGTCAGTCACTTTTAAGGCAATTATAATACAATAGCCATATGCCTTCACCTATATTGCATGAAGTGTACCAGTCCTTTCAAATATTCTATATAAAGTAAACGGTAAGCGAATATGATCACTTCCCAAGTCTGTTTACCTGCAGATAATACTCTAACGACATTTGAATGCCAATACATCCGAAACCGGTAAATTCACTGTCGCTTTACTCACATCAGTCCGAGACTGATATGTAAAACCAAGATGAAAACGAACAAGCATTTCATTGATCGCACCCCTAAACGAAAAATCTGGGCGCATATAGATGGACATAGCATCTGTAAAGGACTTGGTCACGTATAACTTTTTGACAACACCGGGTTACTGACTGTTTGAGGAGGTAACATTTCAGAAAGGTATGCACCACAAGAACAGATTACATATGTTTGTAGTCATCTTCAGTGATCTAAAGTGATCGATAGAAAGATTCATTGTGTTAGCTCAAACGTTTAGTAATAAATAGCTGAGCGCGAATGAATACATTTAAAAAGTCGAATTTTAATTGAGACACTTCTCATGTCTAAATTAAGCATGAAAAAATTGAGCTGTATGATTTGTTTACTGTCTTTCAGGGTTACGATTTGGGCCCACTACGTCCGAATGGCCTTCCAGGTAGTATAAGGATTAGAGACCTGTCTGCGACTTGGGAATACCTTGATTGGGTCCGTTCAAAAACAAAACTGCCAATCATCATCAAGGGTGTTTTAACAGCCGAAGACGGCATATTGGCAGTCAACCATGGGGCAGATGCCGTCATTGTATCGAATCATGGAGGACGGGGACTTGATTCCGTACCAGCAACAGTAGGTTACTCATACTGTACACCTTTTTTCTGCAAGCGAAAGAGCTTTACAAAAATGTAACTTGCCATAACACACCTACTGAACTTGAATACCAAAGAGTTTACCTTATATAAAGGTGACTATTGTTGACTATATTCGCTATTATGTAAAGATGTCAATTGTTGTCCTTTATTTTAGTTTACCCTCTAAATTGCTTCTAGTCATTTAAAATCAGATTGCCGACAATTACAGATCTGAAGACGTGATTTGATCCAGCCAACTTCTGGGGTATTACAGCTTTTTTCCGTATGAATGTAATTGTTGAGCAAAGTACCCTAAATTTGCATTAGCCGATACACACGTGCATATGGTACCACATGTACATCAGAATTAACTATGTAAAAATGAGATCCATGTTAAATAAAATTTGTTGAACTATTCTGATTTCCAGTTCATATGTTTACCTTAATCTGGTTTTGAGTGATAATGTGTTAAAATAGCCAAATTCTATGTTGACGATTGTTCCGTGTATTATGTATTTCCTCTTGACTGAATCTTTTTGTTGACGGAAATGATTATAAATGAATTAATCATATTCCTATTTCAAATAGGACTCATTTCAGATGTTCTGAGATAACCTGAGCATTAAAGTAAACATATTTGTATAAATATTTATTAAGAGTTGAGGAGTAGAAATACAAGATCTCGATGGCCGATAAAACATACTGTCTTGTTAAAATAATTGCTTGCCAACCTTTGCTTTTAGAGTTTAAAACTCTGTAGCTTTTGAAAGGAGGGATACTTGTTAATATGATCATAGTTGCGCTTCAATAAAGACCGAAGACAATTGATAGGGTAAAGTGTTTAATATTATCAGTGAGAAAGACATGAGCTGTACAGGCACAAAATTATCATAGCAACAATACTGCCATCTTGCCGAAAAAGACGTTGAAATACGCATAAATTGCATTTAAAAACATGTGCGTTATCTTACTTCAGCAAACGAGACAGTTGTTCAGCTCAACATAAAATATAATGTGATAGGAATATGAATTTCAAAAAGTGCACATTAGTGTTGCATTAACGATTACAATGTATCGCTCAGAATATACCATTGAGTCATCGCCAGTGCTGTTGGAATTGTTGTCGTCAAAACTTGAAAGAAGTGTATTCTGATTGCATTTTAAAAATAAGATAGAAAATGCACAATTTGTACAAAATCAGATATATAACACCAATACAGTTTATCCTTATAACTAACATTGCAGTCAATTTTAAATAAAGTCTATATGAATTACCATATCCTCAAATGTTTAATTATTCAGATTGAAGCACTGCCTGAAGTTGTCAGAGCTATTGGTGACAGGGTTGAGGTCTACATGGATGGTGGGATACGTAATGGCATCGATGTATTCAAAGCATTGGCACTGGGAGCAAAAGCAGTGTTTGTTGGTCGACAAGTTCTGTATGGACATGCGCACTCCGTGAGTACCGACATAATTTAGGCATTTCACTTACTCGTAATCGTCTGGTCACAGAACTTTTATGAAAACCTACGGTATCATAAAATGGTAACTTTTTCAAACAAGGCGAAAAATCAATGAGCTGCAACACTCGTGACTTCCCCTAATATTTTGTCTTTTACTTCTGTGAGAACTCAATAATATGACAAAAATATCAAAATCAGAAAATTTGTAGATATTGTGATGATTTCCTTCGAAGGCACCACATCACGATTCTGCAATGTGTATTTTCGACTTTTCGACCAAAACTCATTTCTTAATCTTCAAGCAATGTAAACATCGCCTTCACGATTTATTCGCCCTGTACATATTATTGAAACCAAAAAATAATTACCATTCTTAAATCTTCTTCCATAAATATACTTTTCTGATGATGTTGAAATTATTCTTTTACGTAGAATGTGTTTAACTTTAATATGGAGTTTCCTTATAATTTTAGGGTGAAGAAGGTGTGCATCATATCCTAGAGATCTTAAAGTCTGAACTTATTCGGACGATGCAATTCGCAGGCGAGTTAGTCAAAGTGGTCTTTTAACTATGAGTTAAACATTATGTGAAAGAACAAAGTCTGTTCCTTAGATTTTGCATTGCTAGCGTACCTTCATTTTACACACGCGTTCAATAATTGAGGAATATTTTTCTTTCTCTTTCAGGTTGTCGATCATTGTCAGATATCAGGCCTTCATTTGTGGTGCATAAATCCCATTACGCAAAGCTATAAAGTGATCTTCATTCGAAATTTTGAAAATGATGGTACATTGTGCAAATTTTACTGTAAGCAGTAAAACACGATCTTCTTACAAAATCTACCATTTAAGGAAAATAGTTTCAATACTGAATGTTGGAATGTATAAAGTTAACAAGATTTGTATTTTAGAATGACAGTATATGTAGTTGTCTGTGCACGGACGGCCAATATATCTACATTCTGTTTTGTTTTGGATTTGTTCTTGTCTAGTTATTGTTTACATCTTTTGAAATTCTTGAAATAGAAGCTCAATTTTTTAAAGTCGGATAAATAAAAACTAATCACGATTCATAAAACTGATGTATGCTGTAAAAAAGAGAAAACTTTGAAATCATGGCCCGCTACCTCCGCTACCCTTCGCTACCCAAAATCTCATTTGCATAAATGAATCATACCCCGAAAGCTGCAATAATTGGTGTCTGGAGTTTTCTATTCTGTTCAAATAGTATTGCCGGCTAATCATTGCAGGACATATCTTCATTAGCGATAAGTGAACAAATTTCCATACAAAACTGCATTGCAATTGTACGAAACTCATTCTTTCCTTGTTTGTTGTTTGGATAATATGAACCAGGGTCTGGTCACATGACGCTCCCGTCAGACCACAGCTACCTACAATGTAGCCTGCCGATAAAAAGACACTAGTGTCTGCACAGAAAGTAACTTGTTGACGCTCCTTTTCCCACTCCGCCTGGTTTATCGTTTACAGCTATTTACTGAAAGGATATGATGGTTGTTTGTAGCGATTGTTTTATAACATGTATTTCTATTGGGTAGATATTATTTTTTCAATATATTTTGCACGTTGTTACATTTAACATCAAAGGGACTGTGTTTGGAATTATCTAATAAAATTACGTTTTGCTCTTGGAGTAGAAGTTTGAACATTACCGAATTGTGTAACGTGCATAACTTGACTTCAGAAAAAAAGAAAGACATGCAATTAGCTAACTAACCATCAGAATTACAAACTTAAATAATAATAATACTACGTATTCAGATGAAGAAACCCATGGTGCACTACAAGTCATTTTACTGTCTTTTGTCCTGGCAAAGTTTCCGTGGTTGGAACAAAATTAATTCGGAATTTTAATATTTGAAGAATGACAATTTCGTTCCCATCAAAAAATAGATAGGGTGCCCGGCGACGGAGAACTTGCCTGCAAAAATCGACCAACATCAACAATGCTAAATAACTTGCTCACCATAATTGTTGCTTGACCACAGGAAAATTGAACAGAACTGACAACGTGTACGGCTCTATATCAAATAGTGTTTTGTTGTAAAATGTCTCTACACATTTCCCAAAGATTCACATGCAGCGCAGATTTCGTGCACTTCAAGTTCAAAGCCCGGCGATGGGGGCTCAGGGGATCGCTAGAGATCGTTCATTACACCTGGTCAGTTTTTCTTACTTGGGATCACACAACTGTAAGCAAAAGCAAGACGGGGAGCAAGTTTACCCGTATCGTACTATGATCTTCAGGCCTGGCATAGTACATGTGCCCGCATCATGTGCACAGATGGAACTTGGCCTGAAAAGAACCGACATCATCAAATACGCATGCGCAGATGTTAATTTGTCTCCGTTGTTGGCAGCCTACGTTGTTGGCAGATCACCTGATCGATTGTACAGCTGATCTACCGAACACTAACTACGCTCGTGATTTTCGTCCAACTTAAAGAAGGAGAAGGTAAGTGTCGATTTTTGCAGGCACTGCTTTGTATTCCTATAAGACGCTGTGCGGCAGCTATGAAGCTAATAACCATTTCCCGTATTTTTGTCGCGGGCAACTTTTGAGCTGCAGCGGCCTCTAGTCACCTCGACCCCTGACCGTTTTGACCCTATTCAGCCCCAGTCACCTCGACCCCTTCGATATGAATGAAGAACTTGTAACATTATCATCTCGAAAGTATGTCGTCACTTTTCGATGCTCATACCACTTTGAAGGAACGCACCCGAATGGGCTCGATAGATATATTGTATTCAACCACGGCCTTATCTGCCTATACCACAGACGTGATGTTTTCTGGGTAGTTTCTATGGGTGTAGTTTATGCTACGTTCCGTCGTTCTCTTCCGTAGCCTAATCACTAGTGATTAGGCTACGGAAGAGAACGACGGAACGTAGCATAAACTACACTCATAGAAACTACCCAGAAAACATCACGCCTGTGGCCTATACGGCCGGCCTCCACTCCGGCTGGCCTCAACTCCGGTAACACATAGTATCGTACGCAGGGCTTATCGAAACAGCTAAGTTGTTCTTTTGAAGCAAATTTTCCCAGCTAAGTTGCATGATATATTTAGTAAAATATCATAAAACAAGAAAGATATGATAAGGTAGAGGTGAGCACAATTAGCGAGAAGAGAGTGTGAAATATTGGGGTCGAAATAGACAGGGGTCGACGTGGCTGTGATATCGCAGCGGTGCTAATGGCGACTATCGAACGCGCTCGGGTCAAGGATCACCGCCACAGTACCGCTGCGAGCCAATCCATAGGCTTTTGCGGAAGTTACGACCATGGATGTACAAAATTTTTTATATCCATGCTACGACACAGATCAGTGTCGCTGAGTTACCTCGCAAAATAATGAAATATACTCATCTATGAATACTACTTGTATCATCTTTACCATTGACTGTCTAAGACTCACTGCCTACTAACTACCTGGGCGATAAGAACATGTATTTTCAACCGTTTTCCCGTGAGCCGTCGACAGTTTCTGCAATGTTTGCCAGCTTGCACGTACAACGCACTAAATATTTTGGAGGTCAAAAGTTCAAAATAAATAGAGCAGGAACCGTCAACAGCTCACCGAAAAATAGGGAAAAAAAGTTGTCACAGTCAGGATAGTTAGCAGGAGTAGGAGATGAGTCGTAGATAGTAACACAGTAGATTAATCTGTTTTATTATTTTGCGAGCTAAATCAGCCACGCCGATCGGTGTCATCGTAAACCAACAAAAAAGCCTGCAAGTTGGGTGGCAGCGGTACTGTGGCGGAGACCCTCGGGCCTGAGCCCGTTCGATAGCCGCCACTAGCACCGCTGCGATATCACAGCAAGGGTACGGTTGAGGTGACTGTTACTACTGCAGCTAAGCAGCTCTGTCTCAAAAAATCTCCAATCTTCCAGTGGAAGCGCAAACCGTGCGTGTCTGGGCTATGTCAAACATTCGCTTCCACCGGAAATTTGGAGATTTTTGGAGACTGACCTCTTTTTTCTCTGTGCAGTTGTCCGTTGATGCTTTGCTATGACTCTTCGTTCGGCCCCTTATCCCGACTGAATGCAAGCCTTTACCATTAGCGTCACATTGCCTTGACAGTGCATTCGTATGCAGCTTAGAATAACTAGGTCAGTCCAAACATTCAATAATTGTTGTGTTGTATGTATATTTAATGTACAAGCAATGCTCTTTGCCCTATATATTTTGTCTTTTTCTACATATATATTTTTGTGGGCCTGGGTGAAAGATATTTTCACTATATCATGAAGTGAGGTGAGAATACGTAGGTTCTGTAATAATGTAATATTCTTGAGAGTTTGGAAGACCAAAATCAATCTTGGTTAATAAATATAAAGTTTAAAAGCAATAATTATTGTTTATCGAGCATATCCTTTTGGGGAAAAAATTAATCAGGAAAGCCATGCTGAAGCGGTAAGCCTAATTTCACGTTTCAAACTTATGTTCCAAGTTCCCATGTTTTATAGTTTGTGATTAACTCAGAATTAATTCAGATGCGTGTCTATTTTTACCAGGAAGAAATCTACATTGAAGCATGAACAATCTTTATTTCCTGGCTATGTTGTACCATCAAAACATTTTCATCAAAACATTGTGGAAGATCATGACCGAGCTTCTACGATGTGAAAACGAGAAGTTAAAAATGCTATGCAAATCTGACATTAAAGAGCTCTGATATGTTGTTGAAGCATTTTTAGAGTTTTAAGGATACCGATTTCATTAAACCACTGGGCAGGCTCCCTTCTAATTACGATTTTTTCCTTGTCTTGCCATGGCTTCCCTTCTATATTTGAAACGCAGATTTTTGTCAATCTAACATAAAATCATTATAAAAGACAATAAGGAAGGTGAAAGATTCGCCATTGATGCACGAACTCAGTCGCACTTATTCCCGACAACATTTTCAAAAAGATTTCCCCACTACCGTTTACGTCTACTGTATTTTGCAAATTTAATACAACATTAAACTTTTGAACCTAATGACGTTTCAATCCAGGTACGCGTTCTCTGAATACAAATAAGCCCACTTATTATACACCTACTGCCGTAACCTATGGGAGTTTGACCGTCCAATAACTTTCCGTATTTTGTATAGTACGCGGAGTCCCGAATACGGGAGACACGCCGCGCGCCTGTTTGACGTTTGACCAAGCGATTATAGGATGTAAACAAACTATTTTACGGTGAGTTATAGACATAATAACAACTTCCACCAAAATGTATTCGTAGTATAAGGTTTAAAACACGCTAAAGACAAAACTGAGTCTAAATGCAATTGATTTTTATTTAAAAAAAACTAATTAAATTGAAAACATTCAGCGAAGTTTGCTTGTACTGTACTGAAAATTAATTGGCTTCGTGCCGACCCAAGGGACTTAACGACTTGTACATAGATCGCGCGCGTTCCACTCATATTGCGTGTGCCGCATCCTCAAAATTTACCGGAGAATTAGTTTATACGGACGGTTAAAGGTATACTGTCACCTGTTCCAATTTTGCTACAGTTACCATGGAAAGAGAAAATCTAACCAATCACAGATTTTAAGCGGGTGGCCGCTTTTAAAAACAGCGCCCTCAAATTTGCATTTTGAATACCAAGGAACGCCCCTTGGACCATTTATGGGCATATTTAGATTACAGGTGACTGTATACCTTTAATGGAAGGAGGTGTATAATAATAGGGTTATACACAAACTACGGCCCTGTATGGACTCTAGCTCAGTGAGTGACGTATTGGACTCGCTGATACGTCACTCACTGAGCCCTCGTCCATACAGGGCCGTGTTTTGTGAATAACCCTATATTATCAATTTCCAATTGACTCCTGTGATTGATTGCTTTTTTATTTTTCCCAATATCGGCTACGGTTGTAATGGTGTACAGGTAGGTTGGTTCAGCTTTCTTTGTGTCGTTTTCTTTAGTTGTCTGTTTGTTTCTCTTGGCTACCTCTACAATCTTTCCGCGATGACTCGTCCCAAACCTTGATTAGATCAACACAAGGTCAGAAGTGTGTTTTGATTTTCATGTTAACCTCCATAGACACTACAGACAGACTTACAATCTACAAGATATTGTGCTATTCAAACTACTCGGCTTTTAAACGTTTCAGCCGAGCGGTTTTCACTCTTATGCCATCGCTCATTGCCATGCGTTGTGAGTTCGCATCCGATCGAGAATATACCACATTTGCTTGAAGATGAATACTGAACTTTCTCCAAGGGCTTCGAAATGAGCCTGCGTAGCTTCTCTATGGCAGTACATAATCCAATCTCCACACAGAGATTGAAGCGCAGTGGGGCAGCAGCGCGACATGGATAATTCGAACCAAGCTAGAGGGTCTGCGAGTCGTTGACCGCGCCCTCACCAATCTCTGCTGCAGGCAAATTTAAATATTCCAAATTCGGACTTCTTTCAGTCCTGCGCGCGCCCAATTGGCTAAATACACGTGGCGAAAATATCAAACGGATAGGAGCAGTCCAGCTAGAGATCGCATTTTCCGCACACTGGCAAAAATAATACATTATACACTAATAAAAATAATAAATAATCTGCTAAAACTTTGGCAATCTCGTCTGCAAAGCTGACGGCCGTTGAGGCATACATTTTGAATCATCAATTTACATCCCTGTAACCTAGAGCAAGGTCCATGTTTTGCAAGTTTTCACGGAATCGAGGATCGATATTGAAACTAGTGTACTATTCATTTATCTAATTGTTTTTTTGGTTCGAAGTATTATATATAAAAAAGACAGAAAATGTATATCATGGAAAACGCGCAATACCCACAAAGTTGGTGAAAACCGTCGCCTGTGGCAGAGATTAGCGTGGCTACTGCTGAGACTCCCTAACTAGGGTATAATTTTCCACGCCGCTAAAATCTCTGTCCGGAGATTGTACATAATCATTATATGACCTTGGTAAATGCCGTGTTGTGTCACGCCCCCTTACATTTAACAACCAGTTCTAAACTTTACTTCGGAAATATTTTAGTATTTCAGAAACTAGATTATACATCATACGCGTGTCAGAAAAGTTTTGTCACTACCATACTATTCCTTTGACAACTATTGGCATTGATAGATACTTTAATATTATTTATTTATTTATTTATTTATTTTTCTATTCTACATTTACAATTTAAATGAACAGCATATTAACTTGAGTGAATAATATTGTCATTCCGGAAGATTTTATCAGAAAGGTTTTGCAATGATGTACCAACCTTTTAAATTGGAGTTTAGGCTTTGAAAAATTCTTTCAACGTAAGCTGAAACTTTTTAAGGTAGAATGCGCCTCGAAAGTGACAGACGTAAACTTTTGCTCAAATTGTCCTCAAGAAATCTTTCAACCATTCTCTTTCTAATCAAAAATAAAAATCAGGGGTAACCGTGCTAATTTAAGTACTACAGAAAAAAATCACCAAACTTTTTACCAACATTCAAAATTCAAAATGGCCGTCATTCCGGTGTTCACTCTATGGAAAAAAATAAAACTTTCGATTTAAAAAAAACTAAGACGGTAAAAGTTTTTCTTTCTCCGAGGGCTTCAAAATGAGCCGCGAAAAACAGTAGATCAGAAAGAATTGAACAAATGTGAGGGTCCGAATATCCTACCCCGAGGCGCATTGTACCTTTAAGTAACGACATATCAAGTTAAGTGCAGATTAGCAAGGAATTCCGCACATCTTCATCGTCCGAGAGTTAAAACGTCTTTTCCCCGTTCAAAAGAATAATTTGGAATATAGAAATTCATAAGAGTATAAAGCGTCTCTCATAAGGCTTATTAAAGCATAAAGATAACAAGGTGCACTGCCTATGTAAAAATTGCAGACCATATTTTATTTATTTAATTTATTTATTCAGATAACCAACAGGAGTAAATTCCCAATTACAGGCTCCGCAAAACATCGAAAATACATAAAATTACAGACAAACATACAATGGGTGCAAAAGGCAATTATAAAGAACATGCAAATCATGAATAAAAATAATTCATTCAACTTGTTTTTAAAAGACTAAATCAGTCGAAAATGTCAAGCGTAATTTAGAAAGATCGTTATAACTGCTTAAATCACGTGGCATAGGAGAGTGTTTACGAACATTGATTCTGGAAAGGGGTACCCGAATTGGGCGGTTTACATGTAAACTACGTTGAATGTTCAGTGGGATTTGAGTTAAATGAGAACAATTTACAACAGAATGAAAACACACGGGAAGCTAAGATCGGAAACCTTCCTACGATTGTATAAAGGAGGCAAATTGAAATATGTGCATAATTCGTATCCTGATGAGCAAAGGGTTTTCCGCGATGGTTTCATGTATCGTGTCTAAAACCGGGGTCGAATATATGCATGGTCACCCTTCCATTCGCTATCTTTCAACATGTCAAATAATATAAATAGTATCTCGTATCAAACAAAATTCATGAACAATGGCCAACTTTGTCCCTTTAAAAAGCCAAGATTTGAGCGTTTTCTTTTACTGCATTATTGATATGCTCAGAGAAGTCCATGGCGCTACTAAGGATAACGCCAAAGTCGTTTAAAGATGTTCATCGTGCAATCGATACTGTAGTACTACAATAGCTTGGAAGTAAAAAAACTTTCTGGCAGACCTTATATCGTACAAAGGAAAGCAGTCAGCAGAGGGAAAGTCGTAAGAAAAATCACAAAGTTTGTATAAACCACATTTTCGAAAGTTATTTTTTCAAAGTCCAGTTCGGTCATATTATCCGGAACATAATAAAATTATATAATGAACTTTGATCCAGGCCATAAAATAACTTTGGATAAACTGATAAAGCCTACAAATTAAACGATGTTATGCATAACTATGTTGTTTCATCAAGAATCAGGCCTAGAATACAACCACTCTCGACGTGAAAGAAAATAGAACCGGTAACTTGGACTGATAAAAATCTCCCTTTTCCCTTTACATTATTCATTCTGAGTGGAATGGTTATTAAGAAACGGACACTTTGATTTAGATGCCTATATACGCATTGCACTTGAAGTCATCCAGTCAGGAACTGGCATAATGTGAACGTCTGTTTGCATCTGCAGAGTGTGAAGGCGTTGCGACCAGAAAAAATTACAACATCATAGCTCTGTTTTTGAGTCCAGCTATAGGCCGGGATTTAGCCGTGCCGCTTTGGCAGAGCTCGGTTTTCATGCCCCTCTTGAACACGGGCGGGGATTAAGCCGAGCGGTTTTGACTGTAATGTTTTGCTAGGTGACTTCAACTGCAAAAAGAAGAGCATTTACTATCGAAATAAAGTAATCCACATACCATATCAAGCCCAACTGCTTTGAAGTCTAATTTTCATATCTAGGATGACTGATAAATTGGCAAGTGTGAAGGAATATGAAGATGTTTATAAGCAAAGAGCGCAAGAAGTAACATCCTTATATTTTGCCTCTGGCACTGACGAAGAGATTACGTTGGAACAGAACAGGAAAGCCTTTAAAAGGTATTCGAAGACATAACTATGAACTCATTATGTAACAAATAATACTATCAATTTTCAATTCATATGCAAACAAAGTCACCATGTCAAGGAAGCGGCCTCTAAAAGCCAATTTCTATATTTGATCCAGTTTGCAGTTTTCTTTCATGGATTATTCTGTCTATTACAATATTCATGTCGTATGAAAAAATAAGAATAAGCGTCCGGAATACAAACGTTTTTCTGTATTTCATTAACAGACTTCGTCTCAGGCCAAGGGTTTTACAAGATGTGTCTTCAATTGACGTGTCAGCATCTCTGCTTGGCCACAGAGTAGATATCCCAATATGCATTGCTCCAACTGCATGGCATGCAATGGTACATCCCGATGCAGAAGTAGCTACAGCCAAAGGTAAGAACAAAAGGACCATCGAAAGTGGCGAGACTGGATAATGGCATCGAATGGAGATGTATGATTGTTCTATCAGAAAGCCGTCCACCCGTCAATCTGAAACCGCGTGTCCGATTGCTTTGAAATTTGATATGAATTTGTATTAATTTGTATTCTTAAGGCAATTTTTGTCATTTTCCGGCAAAAAATCTTTTAAAAATCTTCTTCTTCAAAACTACAGGTCAGATTACTATAGTATTTGGTATATAGATTCCTAGGGATGACCAATTTCACATTTATCAAAAATGGTTATTCTCTACGTAACACAGCGGGTCCATATCGGCCGCTGGGTCGCTTGTAGTGGAGAGATAGCAATCTTTAATAAAGGTTACCTGTTAGCGTTGATAGATTATTAAAATGGTTTCTTCACCGGATTGCTCATTTATATGCTTTTGAATGTCGATAAGAACAGTATTATTTTGATTACAGGACAATGACCAACTTTTTACAATTAAAAGATAGTATGAAAGTTTCGAAAATTTGTTTATAAGATTTATTTAAATGCCATTTAACTTTGTAATATTGGTTCGCAGACATTAATTATTTCACTCATAACATTTTATCGTTTTTGTGTTTCCTCAGCTTGTATTAAGAATTGCTAGAAAAATAAATCTTAACGTTTTACTCGTGATGATATCTTTCGCAGTTTCGTCGAAAACATTCCTCTTCCGAAACATTTTCCTACTATTATAACCCATAGCAGCCCCATTAATTTTCTCAGTCAATATAATAGGAGGGGACAACTTGCTATGTTTTCTATGGGTAGGCAGAGACGAATTTTCAAATGATGTAATTTTATTAATTGCATTGTTCACAGAAGTCCGGAAGACAGTTAAGTAAAATGGTCAAAATTAGTTCGACCGGAATGTTAATTACTTAGTGCTCCTTGTTCGAACACAACATCTATAATAAAAAGCAAAATACTTGGTTTAGCTCATCTTGTATTCGGCAATCGGGCCATTACATTATGCAGTTGTAATCGCGCATAATCTCAACTTATCATTTAAAATTCTTTCAGTTTTGTAAGTGAATACACGAACTGTTCAACTTTGACTTTAACATGTACATTCCTTTTTTGAAAGAAGTAAAAATTATTTTGCCGTATTACTCGAAGATATTCTAATAATGAACATTTTCTAGGATTTCTCATAAAGTTTCTACGCTTCTTGCAATTTCTTAACACTTTGCAAACACTATCTATGTGGTTTCTTTTGCAGCTGCGGAGAAAATGGGAACATGTATGATATTGAGTATGCATGCCAATAAATCATTGGAGGAAGTAAGGACAAAAACACCAAAGGGACTGAAATTGTTGAATCTCTATTTATTTCAAAATCAGACGTTGACGCTCGATTTGGTCAGAAGAGCTGAAAGTGCGTGTTACGATGGCCTTGCTGTCACCATCGACAACCCATGTGTTAGAAATCCTACTAAACATCATAATTTAAAGGAGTTTGCTTCTTACTCTCGAAGAATTATTGATAACCATGGCTACGGGCATTTGGAGAAGTATTTACAGGTACGCTTATTCAGTTCATACTGAAATTCCGATTTGCATTCATTAAAATAGCTTCCCCTTGAACGATTTACAACGTCACTGTAATCAGACTATAATTAAAGCGCGCAATCAAAATTGCATTTCGTGGTTGGAAGGATCCGAATGAAGATAAAAACAGCAATTGTGCAATAATTGTAGCTGCGCATCAACACATGGCAGTACCATGACACTCATATTCATTTGACTCTTTCCAAAATTAGATAAATTCCATGACTACAAAGGAGTTGCTCCGGCGAAATGAAATCTAGTTTAATAACATTTGTATTTTCGCAATAAAAACTAGATCACCGTACACGTTAGATGATAAAGTAAGACTTTGTTTTAACCAAAACATAAAGCCGATTATAAACGGTTCTATTTTACATGAAAACTGTCTTTAGTAACAATTGTTACCGTTGTTAGTAGTATTTTCTTTCTTTTATCTCACTTCAATTTGTCCTAGGTGATATTTTATTTTTGCTTTCACCAGACATAGCCTACAAATGGTAGCATATTTTTCTTCTAATACTGCCGGCTGGAAGACAACTTGCCTCGACATACATTTATTTATCAATAACTTTAAAGGTGTACAAGCTGTCGACCGGATGTCCCATTTTCACGTGCTTTCCGTATTGGAGCAATTGTTCAGACATCTTTCGGCCCATTTGTTTCAGATCTGCTGAGCAGGCAATGGATATTGATGTCAGAGCCCTTTTCATTCGTTTTTATGCAGTCGGCTTCAAAACTTGCGGCCATTGTCTACCATTTCAACAGGTTAAGTAGTTACTCCAACGTACCTTAATTGATTTTCAAAGAAGGCATAAGTGTATGTTTTGTTTGTTGTCACTGAAACTGTAATCTTTCTTTACAATACTATGACAAGCATTCAGGTCTACAAGTAAAGGGATTAGACGGCCTTGTAAGCTAACTAGGCATTATAATTTATCGAATACCAATTAACGACAGCACTGCCATCGACTAACCATCTTGAGTAAAAATCGAATGACTGTATTGAGTGAAAAGTTTAATAGTTCAAATGATCATTCCGTTAGTCACAGTTAAAGCAATTATAATATAATACAATAGCCTTGCCCTATATTGTACGAAGTATACCAAACTCCTTTCAAATAGTCTATAGAAAGTAAACGGTAAGCGAATATGATCACTTCCCAAATCTGTTTACCTGCAGATAATACTTTAACGGTATTTGAATACCAATACATCTGAAACCTACAAATTCACTGTCACTTTACTCACATCGGTCCAAGACTAATATGTCAATCCGAGATGAAAACAAACAAACGTTTCTATTGATCGCTTTGGCAGATATAGATGGACATAGAAATTAAGTGAACGTGAGTAAAGGACTTGGTCACTTATGAGTTTTTTGACAACACCAGGTCACTGACTGTTTGAGGAGGTAGCATTTCAGAGAGGTATGCAAAACAAGGACAGATCAAACATGTTTGTAGTCATCTTCAGTGATCTACAGTGATCAATAGAAATATTGATTGTGTTAGTTCAAACGTAAGTACTAAATAGCTTAACGCAAATGAATACATATAAAAGTCTGAGACACTTCTCATGTCTTCATTAAGCGTGAAAAAATTGAGCTATACAATTTGTTTACTGTCTTTCAGGGTTACGATTTGGGCCCACCACATCCTAATGGGCTTCCATTAGGTATAAGGATTAGAGATCTGTCTGCGACTTGGCAATACGTTGATTGGGTCCGTTCAAAAACAAAGCTGCCGATCATCATTAAGGGTGTTTTAACAGCCGAAGACGCCATATTGGCAGTCAACCATGGGGCGGATGCCGTCATCGTATCAAATCACGGAGGTCGGAGACTTGATTCCGTACCAGCAACAGTAGGTTACTCATACTGTATTATAACATACCTATCGAACTTGAATACCGAAGAGTTCACCTTATATGAAGTTGACTTTCCAGAAAATATTGTCCTGTATCTTAGTTTATCTTTTAAATTGGTTCTACTCATATAAAATCAGATTTTCTACAATTAAAACTCTGACAACGTGTTTTGATCCAGCTAACTGCTGTGGGATAACAGCTAAATTTTGCCTTAATAAATATAATTATTAAGAAAGTACCTAAAATACCACATGTACATCAGAATTAACGATGTAAATTTGTGGCTCTATTTGTATGTCGGCTTCATTCCGGATTTCATATGTTAATTTTTATCAGGTTTTTTGAATGCTAATCCGTTTCAAATGGCCAAATTCTATGTTGTTATGATTCCGTGTATTGTGTATTTCTTCTTGTCTGAATGATATCTTTCTTGACAAAATAGTCAGTAAATACGGAGCAGATACTTTTATGTCTTTTATTTGTGAAATTCCATATCAAGATAGAGATGAGTACAATTTCATGTATTACAGGAAAGGTATAAATATGTCAAAATTACATGTCTATGAACTTTTCCTAAAATTTCTAACATGTCATCTCTTTTGCAGATATCTTTTTCAAACTTATATCTTTACATAAACTCATTCTTTAGTATAATTTCCACCATTTCTGTTACCCAAAATTTGTGTATACCCCATTTCCCAAGAAGGGTCAAAAGTGTAACATCCAGTTGGTAATATTCTGAATCCGTGCCATCAGAAAAACATGAAAAGATAACATGTGATGGAGTTACTGTGATCTTACGACTCAGTAGGCTGGTTACAATATATCTAACCTTTCTCTAGCATTTCTCAGCAATTTGACAATATAAATATCTATGTTCAAGGGAATCAACTTGATGGCAAACCTGACAATTCATTTACTCTATCTTTTCCCAAAAGAATAAATATTTGTTACAAGGAAGAAGACGATGAAGGAGTTTCCACTGGAATTCTCTCAGTTTCGTTTCTTTGGTCACTGTGTAAATATTCTTCCAAATTATACAACAATTCTCCATTTCATCTTGATCTATGTTTAATTATTGGAACCATTTAAAAAGTGACTTTTTCGTGTGTGATGTACAGTGCTGAACAAGTATAGTGTAAAAGTCTTACACTTAAATTTACAAACTGGTACCTCATAATCATTGATAATTACACCATAGTTAAATTGCTCGGCTGAAATTGAATAAAAGCATCTAACTTTGCTGAACCAACCAAACTCAGTTCGATGGCCACCACTGATACGACTGAGATTTACATTATACCATGCATTAAGTACATCCACATAGAAATGTGGCGAGAGAGAATGTATATGATCTGGAACCTTACTCCAAATAACATACTGATATAATAAACTGGTAGCGTTATCCAAATGAATATACATTTGTGGCATTATAGTCCACACGGCACCTTTACATTCAAGCAGTCGTTTGACCCATATAGCTTCCAACGCTTGTACCTAACACTTTAAGTTTATATTTATATGTTTAGCACCACCATTGTTGTACTTGTTTCCAAGCATTTTGTTTGACAAAATGCGCTTACGCTTTACAAAACTGTCTATTAATCTTTGAACCTTAATACATATGTCATTTGGCATGCCGATTACAGAAGACAGATACAATATTTTTGACATTGCCAAAGCTTTTGCAACAACAATCCTTCCATAAATAGTTAAGTGTCTACGGCTCCAGGAATTTTAAATTTTCTCCAAGGGATCAATCTTTCCATTCCAGTTTAGTTTTTTACATTCAGATTCGTTATATCCAAAATATACGCCCGATGTTTTTAATTGGCTGGGTTGTTACACCGATGCTATTTGCAAGGTTATCATTCGGCTTCATACCACCAAGCAAAAAGGCTCGTGTTATCTTCTTGTTTAATTTTAGACCACTACAACTGTGGAAGTTCTCCATTACACTAAGTACATTTGCTATTCAAACAGAATCTCTGACAAAGATCGTATTATCGTTTGCTAATAAAGGGATTTTAGTTTTTGATACTCTATCATTATGTTTAGGCAAACGAAAAACCATGTATATTACTATCACATCTTATCTTACAGGCAAATATTTCTGTGCTGAGAACAGATAAAAGGGCACAGAGTGAACAGCATTGCCGAACACCTCTTTCTAATTTGAAATAGCTGGAGCACCAGCCTTCTGTATAGGATACAACTCTCAGCATCTGTGTAAAAGGTTCTAATTCATTGTCGAAAAGAGTCACCGAATCTCATGTGCCGTAGTACTTCGACAATGTACTTCCAATTAACCCCATCAAGTGCTTTCTCGTATTCATAAAAAAATAGTAGCCCCCACAATGTTATGTTTCTTAGAATAGTGAAAAATATCAATAAGCCTTACATTTTCACCAATAAAGCGACCCTTAAATTAAACCAGTTTGATCTCTGTGAATGAGATCAGGTAAAACATGCTTTAAGCGGTTAGACAATCCCTTTGTAGCTATTTTTTAGTCTGGGTTAAGTAACGATATTGGACGCCAGTTGTTCAGGTCGCTTTCGGGACCTTTTTTAGGAACGTGAGAACACCACGCTTTTGTGATACACTGAGAGACCCAATTTTATAGGCCTCATTCCATGAGGCTAAAACAAGACTATTGATGTCTTTCCAAAAATAACGGTAAACGCAGCAGATACTTTGTGTTGTAAATGTACATGAAACAAAATTTAAAAGGGGAACAGATGTTACTGAAACAATCCCAGCTTGTTCATTTGAAAAGTTGTTGTATTTTATTTCCGATGACTCCGGACGGGCGAGGTTAGTTTTATGCAATTCGAATACTTTTATCGACGAGGCTGAAAACCCCTGCTCTCAGAAAGCTACACGGATTCCTACGAATTTGAATGAATCATATTCCTGTACCAAATGGCAGAGATAATCTGAGCATTAAAGCAACCAGATTTGTATGGGTTTGTAATTTTCAGAGCTGAGGAATAGATTATCGATAAAATGTACTGTCCCATGAAAATAGTTGCTACACAACCTATGGTTCAGAAGTCTTAAACTTTGTAAGTTTGGGGAAGAGGGCTTACTTTCTAATATGATCATAGTTAAGTTTCAAACGAGACTGAAGACATCTGATAAGGTTTAATCGTACCGATGAGAACGATAATACAGACGTTGAAATACGCAAAAATAACAATTAAACAAACGTGTGCATTATCTTGCCTTAGCCTGTGAGATAGTTGTCCAGCTAAAATAAATAATAATGATGTAATTGAAATGTAGAACTTCAAAAAGATGTTCGTTTGCGATGCATTAACAAATGCAATATATCAGACAGAATATAACGGGATAATCGCCTGTGCTGATGAAATTGTTCTTGATCAAGAAATTATGATCGTGAAGGAAGAGTATTTTGATTGCATTTTAAAAACAAGGCAGTATTGCTGAAGGCAATGAGTACTTGGGCCGTGATAGTGTAATTTTGAGGACAATATATACTACTATTCAAATATGGTCTTGAATTTCCTCCT
>LD363971.1:74536-85859 GCA_001465055.1 Ptychodera flava
TAATGTCGAAATACAGCGGTACGCTAAACATGCAAATTTTTCACCAAATCTTTTTGTCATTGCGCATGTGATTTGCTAAGCAAACGCAGACAAGGTAGCTTCCCATGCAGATTTTAGTTTAACATTATCCTCGAGGCAGCAAACTCCATACTGCGTCGCTTATGGCTTGAGACGTTATTGTCGACAGTGAGCCGACCCATGATAACGGAAAAGGCGCATTGCTGGCACAATCCTTACATCGTATGGAAACCCAGTATTTTTAACACCGTCCTACCCGCCTCATTTCAACGCAGCTAAGTAGAGGCCTACACATAAGGGTGTAATTTTATGACGATAAAGAGTATGCAAGCGATAATTGAAAAAAAAATGATTGTCACGGTTTTTCCGTAAAGTTTGAGTTTAAAGTGAAGTTGTCTTGCGTGATATGCCTTTGATGGCATTTATTTTTTGTGGTCGACTTATAAAAAGCATCAGTGGGTGAATTTCTTTCATCGCGTCCCACAAACGAGCTGTACCTTTGCGTATTTTGGTTTATTTTCTATTGGAGACCAGTTGTACGACCACAATGTAAACGGTAATAGTAAATGAAAGCATCATCTTAATCACCAGTTTTCTCTCAACCTATAAAACTGTACATGTTCGTCAAGTAAATTTTGATTTTCTCACAAAATATCGTATTCACGTAAAAACGTTAATTAGCCGCTTGCCACTTCAAGGTTTACTGAATTTTAGCTCACGTGTTCACACACATGAGTTTATGTCGCAGCGATGTCTGTCTGTCTGTCTGTTGGTCCGATATCTCAAAAGGGTCGATCAGATCAAAATCAAATCTGATATATAGATTCAGTTGGCAAATGGCAAGAACTGATTATTTTTTGGTGAGTGTTGCTTGCATACATTTTGCTCATTTGCATAATTAATGATTTACAAAAAACAGATAAAATTAACAAGGACTGCACAAACTTTGATGAGATTTGCTACAAATGCTGATCACATCAACATATATCAGCTGTGAAAAGTATTAAGGGATGACATTAAATGTAATTCCTAATTTGCATATTTAATGAACTTTGCTAATTAGGGATATTTATCTGAAGTTACTTGACCAAAATTGATGAAATTTGCTATGTATATTGAGATACTATGATATTACATTATTGGAAGTTAATAAGAATTTTTACTTCAGGCAATTCCTAATTTGCATATTTAATTATTTTTTCTAATAAGGGATATATATCTCGCTTGACCTAGCCAAAGTTGATGAAACTTGCTACGTACATTGAAGATACAATGATACAACAATATTCAAAGTCATTAAGCATTTTTATTTCGGCCAATTCCGTATTTGCATATTTAATGAATTCTCTAATTAGGGATATTTATCTGAATTTACCTGACCAAAGTTGATGAAACTTGCTATGTACATTGAAGATACTATGATATAACATTATTGAAAGTCGTTAACATTATTGAAAGTCGTTAGACATTTTTATATCAGCTAATTCCTAATTTGCATATTTAATGAACTTTCCTAATTAAGGATATATATTTTGATGGACTCGACCAAAGTTGACGAAACTTGCTATGTACATTGAAGACACTATGATTACATTATCCAGAATCATTTAGCATTTTTTTCAGCCAATTTCTAAGTTGCATATTTAATGAACTTTCCTTATTAGGGATATGTAACGGGATTTGCTTGATGAAAGTTGGTGAAACATGCTATATAAATTGGTGAATCCAGGTAAAACAATATTGAAAGTCATTTCGCATTTCCATGTCAGGTAATTTATAATTTGCATATCTGATGATGATGTGGTGAACATTGTTCATAATGTTGATCATGAATACTTTCAATGAAGTTGCAAACATGTGGCAAAAGTTTAAATGTACACAAAACTGCAATATATAATGAAACACGTAAGCATTTTCAGTTCATATCTGGTACGTCTAGCCTGTAGACCCGTGATGACTGATAAACTGGCGAGTGTAGCAGAATATGAAAATGTTTTCAAAGGAAGAGTGCATGAAATAGCGTGGTCATACTATGTCTCTGGTAGTGATGAAGAGATTACATTGGAGCAGAACAGGAAGGCTTATAAAAGGTTTGTATGGACATATGTATAAACAAATGTTAGATAATAATAATAATAATAATAATAATAATAATTTATTCATTTATAAAGCGACTAAATCCACACAAATAGTGTGATCAGAGACACTGGGTAAAATACAATCAATTTTAAAAAGGTTACAAGAATTAAATACAAAACAAAAACAAAAAAATATAATGAATGAGTTCTGTCAAAAGCAGAATTAAAAAGAAATGTTTTAAGACTAGATTTAAAACTTGGCAGGCTTGGGGAGCGACGAACCTCAATTGGAAGATTGTTCCATGAAAAGGGGGCGGCAATACTGAACGCACGGCCCCCATATTTCTTTGTGCGCGACCTGCTTTGACACAGTTTAAATTGGTCAGCGGACCTTAGATTACGGGTTGGGACGTACAAATTAACCATGATAGAAAGATAAGTTGGACCGAGTGAATGGATACATTTATAGATGAAGATAAGAATCTTAAAAACAATACGTTGAGACACAGGCAGCCAATGCAACTGAAACAAAATCGGGGTGATATGCTCAGTGACTCTTGAGCGAGTTACAATTCTGGAAGCTATATTCTGGATACGTTGAAGGCGATTAATTGAATATTTCGGAAGACCATAAAGAAGCGATTTACATGAATCAATGCGTGATGTCACAAAAGCGTGAATCAACTGTTCCGTGTCTGATCTAGAAAGATATTTGCGAATATTTGCAATGCACGGTAAGTGAAAAATAGCTGAGCGGCAGATATTGTTGACATGAGGGTACATCGTAAGACCAGAACATAGGATAACTCCAAGACTTTTTGCCTGACTTTGAGCAGGAATCACGGTGTCACCGACCCGTATCCCCTGTATTCTATCATCCGAAGCATTACTGGAAGATGCAGAGAAAGTTACAAATTCAGTTTTATCATCATTCAAACAAAGGAAATTAGCAGACATCCAGGACCTAACTTGTGAAATACAAAGTTCAAGATTACTGGCTGTCACAGAAGCTTCATTGATCTTAAAAGACATATATAATGATGAATCATCTGCATAAAAACTATACAGGCAACCATGACTTGCAACTAATTTCCCCAAAGGAGATAAATATACATTAAATAGCATAGGGCCAAGAACGGACCCTTGTGGAACCCCGGTATCAATTTGACGGAAACATGATTTTGTGGAATCGATAATAACACACTGGCTACGGTTAGAAAGATATGAGCGGAACCAATTAAGCGCATTTCCTGAAACACCAAGAAGGTCTGACAGCCGACTTAATAAAATATTATGATTAACGGTATCGAACGCTGCAGAAAGATCAAGTAAAACCAAAAATACATCATGTTTTGCATCAAGTGCTAACAATATGTCATTAATAACCTTTAAGAGAGCAGTCTCTGTGCTGTGACCAGATCACATGTTTCCTTTGCTGATGGATATTGCACATCACGAGACAGACTTGCCAAATAAAAGGGAAACTGAATTCTGTGTATGTACTGAATTTCAATATGTTTTCTTATGTTTGTACACCAAACCATACATACAACTGCCATGAATGGTTAGTTCAAAGTTATAATTATTTGTACCGTATATATTCATTTTCAGAAAAACACATTTTACTAATATTTTTGTGAGTTCAAAGTGTTCCTAAAGGTTGCCTGAACAAACTATCTGCATCTGAAAAATATGGACCGTTGCATCATGTTTATACAGCCTATAAATGATCAGTTCGTACGCAAATAAGTGTACCATGTCAAGGAGGCTGTATCTTTAAGCGATTACTTTTATTTGATCACGCTTGTTATTTTGTTCCGCCGACTTATCTCCTTCCAATGTGCAATTTTTGTAATATTAACAAATAATTTCAAAATCATAAATTCTTATTAATTTGTTTCTTTGAAAAGAATTCGTATTCGGCCCCGTGTATTGCAAGATGTGTCTTCATGTGACGTGTCAGCATCTCTCCTTGGCCAGAGAGTAGATATCCCAATATGCATTGCCCCAACTGGATGCCAAGGAATGGCTCACCCTGATGCAGAGGTAGCTACAGCCAAAGGTAACAACAAAAGGAACATCAAAGATAGAGGGAATGGATATTGGTATAGCATAGAGCATTATGATTGACCTGTCTGAATCTCATCTAGAAGAAGCAGGTTACAGCCTATTTCAAACGTCAGCCTGGTATTGCCTATAAATCACAAAAATTGCTGCTTCACCAAAATCACTGATCAAAATTCTTATGAAGGTTCCTATGGACCTTGTCATATTCAACTTAGGAGGCTACCTACATATTAAACAATAACATTATAAGTTCGCTTTCAAAATGTTCTCTATTATAACTCTTCAGCTGCATTTTTGAGATATCGTCTACATTGGTTAAAGAAAACTTAGTTACCATTTTTTACCATTATTGAAAGTGCAATGGATTGCGATGAATGTAATGTATATGCTATAAAAACAAAAACGAACGTTTGGCTTATTTCGACATATTTTAGTTTTGCTATGATTGGAACAGACAATAAAGTGTATCATTATTTCGACGTTCACTTGAATATACCTTTTCACAATAAAAGTGATTATAAATTTGCCTTATTACATGAGGATACTCTGCACTAATGAGAATTCTTCGACGATTCTTTAAAAAATGCATGAAATGTCCATACTTCCCGCCAAGACTTAACAGAATCAATTTGGTTTACTGCACAGCTGCGGAGAAAATGGGAACTTGTATGATATTGAGCATGCATGCCAATAAATCGTTGGAGATGGTAGTAGCAAAAACACCGAATGGATTGAAATGGTTAAATCTTTATGCATTTCGAAATCGTACCGTGACTCTGGATTTGGTCAGAAGAGCTGAACGTTCGCACTACAATGGCCTTGCTGTCACCATTGACAACCCTTCACTTGCAAACTGCAACAGAGCTCATTATAAAGAGGACGTACCTGTTTACTTCCGTAGAACTGTTGACAACCATGGCTACGGGCATTTAGAAAAGTATTTACAGGTTTGATCATTTTATTTATACTTAAATCCACCACAGTGTCAGAACTGCGAATTTCGACTTTAACAACAAATCAATTATGAAGTTTGATAATTTTACGATATTTTGAAAGGTAAAAGTGGAAATGAAGCATGCCCTCTCCCCGCCAAAAAAAAATGCTATCAGGATTGTATACCTGCCACATCTGATTCTTTCTAGTAACTCTGCCGTAGGCTTGCAATACGACACAGCAAGACTGCTAATTCAAGTAAACGAATGTCAGTTCACGATTCCAGAATATACCATCGACCTCGGAGCCTAACCTTGACATAAGATCCTACCTTAATGTCATTGGTTGTCAAGAGCATCTGAAAGCATGAACCCAGCTAATGGGTGGGGTTTTACTTTCACTGTATGATAATTAAAAAACTACATCCTGTCAGTCTTAGATGGAAAAAGACAGGCATTCTTCTGATTGGGCTCCCCTAGACTAAAAAACCCTGACCTGCTGCAGTGGTGATGTTTGGCATGCGGAATAGCTGAATGTGTGTAATACTATAAAGATTGATGGCGTGTCACTTTTTGATAGCACATATTCCCTGAGTATTTCAAAATTAACATTTTGACACAAAGGTAAACGCCGCAAGAACAGAAACGCAGGCTGTTTTTTCCATTTTTCTATATTGATCGTTATGAATATGCAATGTCCTTGTGCAGACGTACAGAAACAAATAAATATGAATACACATACACTCAGTGTAGTTTAGGTAAAGATGTTTAAATTTGTGACGCCATTGTCATTGAATATACAATAAAAGATTGATACGATTGTTTACTTCTCTGCAGGGTTATGATGTGGGTCCACTACTTGAGAATGGAATTCCGAATGACATAAACATTAGAGATTTATCTGCGACTTGGGAATACATTGATTGGCTGTGTTCAAAAACCAATTTGCCAATCATTGTCAAGGGTGTGTTGACGGCAGAAGACGCCATCTTAGCGGTCAATCATGGTGCCAGTGCTGTCATAGTATCAAACCACGGAGGTCGGGCTCTTGACTCCGTACCAGCAACAGTAAGTTCACTACACAGTTGGTCTGTTATGAAAATAATAACAAAAAGTTCTTCTCAAGAAGGTGACTTCTCACAGAGGTGATACTACGTCACCCGCTGGGAGCCTATCAAATCACGGAGGTCGAGCTCTTGACTCTGTTCCAGCATGGTCCGTAATGAAAATAATTTGTGAAATTTATATATACTCAGAACATATTCCTAACGTGAATAACAAAAAGTTTGTCTCGGAAAAAGTTAATTCGCCCAGCAGCGATACTATGTCACCTCTTGGGATTAATGGTGAAGAAAGCTTAAACAGCCACTATCCAAACTTCTTCGCCATTTTGTCTTGTCTTGGCAAAGATGATGGTTGTCTAGCAAAACATTGAATATTGTTTGTTGGGCATGTCGACATTTTTCACAAGGAGAGGTATGTTTGTGATGAATCAGTGAGAGTGTTTGATAGGATAATAGCACGTGTTTACAAAACCAAAGTATATAGCAAAATGAGAATGTAATCCCCCGTATTCCGATAGAGTGAACCTGCGTCACGGACGAATGATTCCCCGTTTAGCGGCCGTATTCCTCCAAGCCGCAGGCGAGCAGGATACGCACGGCCGCTACACGGGGAAATACGCGTCCGTGACGCAGCCATGTGAGTGAGGAATACGGGGGGATTATATGCATAGACTCACTTTTCCGGGAAAAAAGTTCAGGCATTATATTTCACGCTTAACGCCTTGGACTATTTGACAAGTATTTGTGCGCTTGTGTTATGCGGTCCTTGCAAGGTTAAAGGTGATTTGACCGCGCTCATTTGTCCTCAACTCGAGGTTAACTTCAAGCACGCCGAAGCTAGTATTATGGATTATAGAAACTCTCGTTCTGGCTTTTCTGTACGAATCAAGCGGAAATACGAAAGACCACGGATTTTCAATGCAAGGTATTTATTTTGTATGCACTATAACATCAATTCGAGTGAAATACATTTATCAAATGACTGGACGTGCAAGCGGGACGTCGCGACATATAGATGAGGCTATCAAGAACGGGTTGTTATTATTGTCAATATTTGATCATCATTCAAAGAATTCGGCTTTGCAAACTTTGTATGGAATTTCCAAATCATCAATTATTATGTTTACGAAAATATCAGTTGTATGTTGAATATTTTACGAATAAAATGGGCTTGTTTTAATATAATGAAGAACGACGTTCGGCTCTAACTCAAAAATCGGTACGACTACGAGCAACGAGTGTCCCGAAGCTCAAACGACAGATGTTCAACAACGAGGTACAATTAAGGAACCGTGATGCACAATATGCGTGGACAAAACAATAACGCGCACGTTCAAATGTACCGAAAATCTTATGAACTATCGTCGCCCTTGAAGAATAAAACGGCATTTCTTGTGATACGTCTCAAGCCCGGAGAAGTATAGTCGTAGCTGTCAGAAATGAAGAACGCTCTTCGCTTCCTCAGCTTGGCAGCGTTGATCATGAACTTGAAGCCCTTCAAATTTGCTTCAGAAAACATCCGTTCTGCTTTAGGGACGATTGTTATTTGTCTTGGGTTATCGTCTATGCTTATCATGTTGTTTGATGGGTCGTGTCATCGACAGGGGCTCTTTTGACGAGGTAGACAACACAAAATGTCGGCAACATAGCAGCGTCACGTATTAAAATGTCAGCGGTAAAAAAATCAAACGATTGATCACAAATCGACGAAAAAACACAAATCCATAAAACTTCTAGTATCGACAGTATATTGTATTTTACATATATATTCTAATACCCCATATTTCCCTTTGCTTCATTACCCTCCCACTTTTGCGTTTCAGTAATTTGGAAATCAGTTCTGAAAAGCTGATTTTGTTTGTTTAGTTCGAAAGTAGTCCAGGTCCAATTTCCACCAAGTTTGGAACATAGATTCATTGTAGTCGTATACTTATAGTGTGACGGCATACTATAGGGATAACTGGATCTATGTATGTGATAATTTTTACTAGAACGCATGCTGTGAAAATTGTACACATATACTCCGGGCAGTCTCAACACATACCATATACTAATAATTATCATTCAGGCTGATTTAGTTGAGGTTTTCTTTACGTTGCTCGCCATGTCCTCAAATGTTCAATTATCCAGATAGAAGCACTGCCGGAAGTTGTCAGAGCTATTGGTGACAGAGTTGAAGTCTACATAGATGGCGGAATACGTAATGGCATCGATGTATTCAAAGCATTGGCTCTAGGAGCAAAAGCAGTGTTTGTTGGTCGACCTATTTTGTATGGACTTGCACATTCGGTGAGTATCGACATTATGTATGTATGTAATCTACATGTAAGTCAGATAACACAAGTTTTAAATAAAATTGGTATTAATGAAATGTTAAAGTTACAAAGCAAGACAAATATGAATGATCTATAACCATAGTGGCCTTCATTAGACCATAGCTCTGTAAGTAAAGTGTAGAACTCTTAAATACAATCACAATATCATGAACGCTCCTTTGTAGAGAGAGGCCATAATCTCACACTAAAGTCGTCTCATCTATATATATCTGCAAATTTTCATCGAACGATCAACTTTCAATGCTTCTGCTAGAAGCAATGTTAACATTGTATGCAACTTAAATCAAAAATTGACTGCTGTATTAGAAGGTTTGCCCCACAAACATGCGTTTTTGTTATTGTTGATTTGTATTGCGCAGAATGGATTTGACTTAATTACGGGAAATGTTACAATTTTAGGGTGAAGAAGGCGTGAACAATATCCTAGAAATATTAAAGACTGAACTCGTCCGAACGATGCAATTCGCAGGTAAGTAAGCTAAAAGTATGTGAACCTCATGTGAAAGTAGACAGAAAACAATAGTATTTCCTTTGAAATTTCATAGCAAGCCATCTGGCGTTCTACACGACTATTCAATAATTGAGGAATATTCTGTCGATCTCTTTCAGGCTGTCGTACATTGTCGGACATCAAGCCTTCATTTGTAGTGCATGAGTCATACTATGCCCAACTATAAAGGGTTCCTGCTGTGAGAGGAGATATCATTTAGCTTTAAATTTAAACAGTATAACATTGTCCGTTTCTTACACATCCATTTATGATGTACGAATACCTATAATAATGAATGACGCAACGTATTAAGTACAGCGGCATTGTGTTTAGGATGAAAGCAGAGTTGTCCGTAAGCGGATATGTTATAGTCAACATCCCTTTCGATATTTATCAAAAGGTAGTAAGGTCATTCTTAAAGGTACAAATTTATAATACTAGATACTTATTCAAACTACCAAGCAGGTGCTATAAAACTCTTTTATATGTCTTTACGTTCACTCAAATGATCCTATGAGTGATATGCATACAAGTGTTTATCAAATATGATGGTTGTAACTGTCGATATAAATTGAAACAAAGGTTAAAATTAAACATATCATTAAAGTGCAAATCATCAGTAATCTCGCTGGACCTGCACTTGACAATTTCTTTCACTTCTGTCATATCATTGTACTTTCAGCACATCTAACAATTATCATCGCCCTTTCCATGTCCTTCCGGGTATATAAACACTAATTGCTAATTGTTAACGTTTAAATGCAGAACACTGAACATTTAGTATAAAACTGCAGTTTGTATTTGAGGTTAGTAAAGATCAAATTTGTAGGTGTTAGCAAGGAAGCGGGTAGTTGTATTCACTTAAAAAAAATTAAATTCAGATAGAAAAAGTGTGGTTGTCATTTGAAGAAAGGCTGAAGCCAGCTTCTTATGTGATGACGAGGGAGTAATGCATTACTTCGATAGCGCTTTAGTTTGAAGAAAAGTGCTTTGTAAATATCAGGTGATCGACAAGTAGTGAGAGATGTTGTAATACCAGTTTATATTGAGGTTTGGCTGTGTTCATAATGCATATTGTGAATTATAGGCCTTTGACATACTTTACGCCTGAATGGTTTCTCTAATCTAAAGACTCTATGGTGCCCTAATTTAAATTTTTGACCTTATTATGACGTTCCCTCAGGTAGGTGTTTTCAGAATGCAGACAAAGGCCAATATATCAATATAAGACTGACATGCCATAGCTATAGTAGATGATTTTTCCCTTTTTCAGATTAGGGTGACTTGGTGTACGGGTTGATCAGTTCAACTTTCTATGTCCCATTTTCTGTATTTTTCTTCTGTTTCTCTTGGTTACCCCTAAACTCATTTCACTATGACTACTGTGTCCCTAACTATGACTAAATCAAGTACTTGCGCCACACTGTCTGATCATGGTCATATCTACGTTTGGATTTTCATCCGACCTTGCATAGACACCAAGGCAGACCTACAGCTCACAAGTTATTGCGCTCTTGCTTTTCTATGCCGTCTAAAACGTCTTTATACCGAAAGTAGAATTCTAGACTTTGCAGGCGTATCTTCCTTATGAATGTACAGAGGTATTACATGGTCGCGGCAAGTGGCGTAATGTCCGCAAAGTTGCCAATGGTCATTCATCATTTCAAGCCCCTTCCAGTTACCAACCAGAGTACTCAACAATGTTTTGGAAATGCTTTATTTGATGTAGCTCTCCGATTAAATAAACTCTTGATATTATTATCACGAAATATGTGTTCTTCATGAATCAAGCCGTCGTACAATCTTTCTTTTGGTGCATGAGTCATGCTACAAAAACTATAAAGAGATCAAGCTTCGAAATTGAGATATTGAGGAGAGATTATGATGCTGGAAATATCCATTATAACATAACCCGATTCTTACAAATGTACTTGGCAATGAAATTATTTATTACCATGACTATAGGAACATACTACAAGAACTAGAATATATAAACTGACCCTGTCCTTTACCCTAACAGTATACATCTTACATAATCCCTGGTTCATATACCTGTACCATAGTTTAACGTTTTGATCTTTCTACGACGTTTTCTGATGTAGGCGTATTCGGAATGCAGACGTACGTCAACATATCAACATGTAGCTAACTTGTGAAAGCTATGGTTTACGATTTTCCCCTGTATAAAATTAGGTTGACTTGGTGCAGAGGTGAGCGTAAAACTTAAGTAATAGGTTTCAAATATATTAAGTGTGCTCTCATCATATGTACACACACACAAACTTACACACACACACCACACACACACATACACACACACACACACACACACACACAC
>LD363971.1:85881-95974 GCA_001465055.1 Ptychodera flava
TATATATATATATATATATATATATATATATATATATATATATATATATATATATATATATATGGATGTCATTGGAAATTCGCAAAGCGGAGATTGAACACAATATTGCACAATTCTCGAAACTATTTCCCCTAGCCTGACCAGGTTTCAAATACTGATGACCTCCTTAGAGGTATATAACCATTTTCGGTAGCAAGCTACGATTATGAATCCAGAGTTTAACCAAAATTCCTTTTCTTTTATCATCATCATCATCATTATCATCATCATCGTCATCATCGTCGTCGTCGTCGTATTCATCGTCGTTCGCTTCACCATATTATTATGGATAACCCCACTATAGGTGAGGGACGATGTGCTTATGATTTTTCAGAGAAGGTACCTTAAACAGTCAGGGTGACTGGAATATAACAAGAGAGCAGTATGGTGACCACGCTCATTTTTACCAAGCAACAAGGGGACAGAGTTCCAGAAAATATAACTGTTTGAGTTCTTAAAATCACAAAAAATTATATTGTCTTCAGTGTAGCTGCATAAGGCTTAACTCTTAAGTCTTAACATCTGACACGCTTCACAATACTTTTCGACGATTTTGTTTGGAAAGTGACACAAGACGCGACCGACCACTTGTGAATTTAAAATTCGCTATCAATCAAATGATTTCATACCTCCGTTTGATGACTACTGGTTCGCTCCTGACAAGCAATGGAAGTTATTTATCCAATTGTCAGCATTCAATCACCATCGATATTATTGTACAGTGACACGTTATATTCAGATGAGAGTAAACCAGGTCTTTTGGTCCGAAGTCCTCAGCAGCGTGTGGTTTCCGTAAATTAAAAACAGCTCTCTTGCGATTGAGTGGTTCATAGGACAGCGCCCGATTCCCGATACTCAATCAGATTTGATACTGTACCCAAAAGGTGATAAACGGTTGGAACCGAGTATGTACACAGCGATAGTGTCAATGCATCAATGAAATTGACCGTTGTTTGATTTGGTAGAGTAGCTACTAGTCCGAAAACCAGGGACCCTGTACCACCACTTGCTCACAGAGAATAATTAAATAAAATTCTCTCTAATTTTTGTTTAAACGACAAAGTACATGTCTACTTTTCTTAATTCATTAGATTGATTTGTTGGCATAATGTTCTTTGGGTCAGCCATGTAACTTGTCTTCGACATTTAACCTTTTGCCCTCTTTTGTGCTGAATGCAAAATACATCAACAAATCAACATACAATACGGACAGCTGACTCATTTGGTTTACAGTTTTATTTCCTTTTCTCCTGTATCAGATTTGCTATATTTTGTTTACCGGTAGGTCGATTCATCTTTCTATGTCCCGTTTTCTTCATTAATCCGTTTGTTTCCCTTGGCTGCCCCTAGAATCGTTTCAATATGACTTTTTGTCCCTAAACCATATCCAGAAGCCCCTTGTGCGACACTACCTGATTAAGGCAAGGTCTTTCTGCAGACCTGCATGTGACCTTATAAAGACACTACAGGCAGACATACTGCCCAAAAGTTATTGTGTTATCATCGGTGTCTTTTTTTAAAAATTTTACAGGAAGTTGCGTACTAGACTTTGCAGCGTATTTTGTTAACTGCTTCACATAGGGATTATGTGACCTTGCAAAGTGTCGTGTTGTCCTCAAAATTGCCAAGGTCATTCCATCGTTAACGCCCAGTTACATTTAACAACTAGTACTCTACAATTTTCAGAAACACTGTATTCGATAAAACGCTCTTATTAAGAAAGCTGTTTATACAATTATGCTCGAAATATGATTTCTTCTCAAATCAAGCGTGATATTCCATGATCTAGAGGCTACTCAGTTCCTTATTCCAGCATCATAACAGGGCTAAGGGGTGCGCATTGGACTCTCCTCGTGGGACACGATAAAGTAAGCACAATCACTACCTTTTTATCAGTTGAACACACAAACTAATTGTTATCAAGAGTATAACGCCCACATTATCACATCAATCAAAGCAAGTTAATGTTTCAGTGTGTAGGTTTCTTTGTGTAACAAAACTGTCTGAAGTGAGACCTCTCTTAAAACACTATGCTGTGATGGCCATCGACTTAAGCAGGCCGTGCGGACCGGACAGTGTGGCACAATGTCGAAATGCAGCGGACCCTAAACAAGCACATTTTTCACCAAATCTGTTTGTCGGTGCGCAAGTGATTTACTAAGCAAACGCAGACAAGGGAGCTTCCAACACAGATTCTAGTTTAACAGTATCCTCGAGGTAGCAAACTCCACACTGCGTCGCTTATGGCTTGAGACGTTAATGTCGACAATTGGCCGACCAATGATAACCAAGAAGCCGCACTGATGGCACAATTCTTAGATCGTATGGAAATCCAGTATGTTTAAACACCATCCTACTCGCCTGATTTCAACGCAGCCAAGTCGAGGCCTACACATACGGATGTTTTTATATGACAATGGAGAGCATGCGAGCGATAATTAAAAACACAAAACAAAATGATTGTCACGGTTTTTCTGTAAAGTTGGAGTTAAAAGTGAAGTTGTCTTGTGTGTGATATGCCTTTGATGGCATTTATTTTATGTGTTCGACTGATGAAAAACAGCAGCGGGTGCATTTATTTCATCGAGTCCAACTGCCAATATGTACATTTTCGTATTTTAGTTTTATTTTTTCTATTGGTGACCAGTTGTACTACCACAATGTATTAAACTGGTAATAGAAAATGGAAGTATCGTCTGATCACCAGTTTTCTCTCAGTTTATAAAACTGTACATATTCGTTAAGTAAGTAAATTTTGATTTTCTCACAAAATATTGTATTCACGTAAAAACGTCAAATTAGCCACTTGCCACTTCAAGGTTTACTGATTTTAAGTCTAGTCTGTACACCCATGATGACTGATAAACTGGCGAGCGTAGCAGCATATGAAGATGTTTTCAAAGGAAGAGTGCATAAAAAAGCGTGGATATACTTTGTCTCTGGTAGTGATGAAGAGATTACACTGAAGCAGAACAGAAAGGCTTTTAAAGGGTTGGTATAGACATATGTATAAACAAATTTCACATCACATGTTTCCTTTGCTGATTAATTTTGAAGCTAGACCTACCACACAAAAGGGAAATTGATTTCTGCGTACCTGGATCAAATAACAAGCATGACCAAATAGTACACCAGTTTTATGGTAGTATCTACTGAATTTCAATATGTTTTCATATGTTTGTTCACCAAACCATACATACAAATGCCTAGAACAAACTACCTGGAACAAACTATTTGTACCTGAAAAATAGGGACTGCTGCATCATGTTGGTATACCCTATAAACGATAGGTTCGTACGCAAATAAGTGTACCATGTCAATGAGGCTGTATCTTTTAACAATTACTTTTATTTTATCTCGCTTGTAGTTTTGTTCCGCGGACGTATCTCCTTCCAATTGACAATTTATGTAGTATTAACAAATAATTTCAAAAGTACAAATTCCATTTTAATTTTGTTTCTTTGAAAAGACTTCGTATTAGGCCCCGTGTATTGCTAGATGTGTCTTCAATTGACGTGTCTGCATATCTTCTTGGCAAGAGAGTAGATCTCCCAATATGCATTGCCCCAACTGGATGTCAAGCAATGGCTCACCGTGATGCAGAGGTGACTACAGCCAAAGGTAACAACAAAGGGAACATCACAGAGAGAGAATGGCTATTTGTATGACATAGAACATTATGATTGATCTGTCTGAAACTCATCTAGAACAATCAATTGGTTTTCTTAGTAGACAGTATACTGCCGTATTTCAAACGTCAGCCTGGTATTGCCTAGAAATCACAAAAAAATGCTACTTCACTAAAATCACCGATCAATATTCTTATGGAAGTTCCTATGGACTGTCATTTTCACCTGAGGAGACTACCACCATATTCTTACGAACGATAAAAATTAGTAGTGCGCATTCAAAATGTTCTCAATTAAAATTCTTCGGGTGCATTTTTGGATATATTGTCCACATTGGTTAAAGAAACTGAGTTACCATTTTCCGATAGCTTTGAACGAATCCTCTCAGTTAACTATTGATGATAATCTGAATTGTTCAAAGTATCACGAAATTCAAAATTTGTATTACTGCTAATATTTCAGATTTCTTAAAAGTGTTCCCTATCCGAAATCTCTACCCTTCTCACTTTGATCAAAGAGAGTTTCTTGATTATCATGATTATCATCAGCATTATACAAGAAATTTAGTTTGGCTTTATTATTATCTGTATTTTGCGATGAGGATCATTGCCTTGCGAAGTTATGATGCATTGTAGCATGCAGTTATTCAGATTAGCCACAATGGAGCATCACTTGTGTTCTACCACAATACTTATTTAAGACCGAACATTACCAACTGATTCTATGTAATGTTTAATTCAAAAAATATAAGCGGAAATCCTCCATTCATTCTTTGCGTTGTAGGCTGATTATCGTTAAAATCGTTTTAATTGAAGACTCTTTAATAAGCTTTTGCCTTTAATTGATATAATATATTATTGATATTATATATATTTATATTTATGTATGTGTGTGTGTGTGTGTGAATGAGTATGTGAGTGTGTGAATGTGTGTGTATATGCTTGTGTCATTATTGAAAGTTAAATGGGTTGCGATGAATGCGATGTATATGCTACAAACACAAAACAAATGGACGTTTGGCTTATTTCGACATATTTTTGTTTGGCTATCATTAGAAGAGACAACCAAGTTAATCATTATTTTGAGGTTCACTTGAATATACATTTTCACAATTAACTTGAATATAAATTTGCCTTATTACATGAAGATAATCTGCACTAATGAGAATTCTTCGACGATTCTTTAAAAATGCATAAAATGTCCATACTTCCCGCCAAGTCTTAACCGAATCAATTTGGTTTACTTCACAGCTGCGGAGAAAATGGGAACTTGCATGATATTGAGCATGCATGCCAATAAATCGTTGTAGATGGTAGGAGCAAAAACACCGAAAGGATTGAAATGGTTAAATCTTTATGTATTTCGAAACCGTACCGTGACTCTGGATTTGGTCAGAAGAGCTGAACGTTCGCACTACAATGGCCTTGCTGTCACTATTGACAACCCATCACTTGCGAACAACAACAGAGCTCATTATAAAGGGGAAATATCTGATTACTTCCGTAGAACTGTTGACAACCATGGCTACGGGCATTTAGAAAAGTATTTAAAGGTTTGATCATTTTATTAATAATCAAATCCACTGCAGTGCCAGAACTGATAACCTCGACTTTAACAAGAAATCAATTATGAAGTTTAATAATTTTATGACATTTTTACAGGTAAATTTGAAAAAGAAGTCTATCCCTCAAAAATGCTACCAGGATTGTATACAGGTCAATTCTGATTGTGTCTAGTAACTCTTTCCGTATACTAGGCTTGAAATGCGACACTGCAAGTCTCCTATTTCTAATAAACGAATGTCAGTTCCCGATCCCCGGTCATTGACCTCGGATCCCAACACCGACATAAGATCCTATCTTAATGTCTATTGTTTTCAAGAACATCTGAAAGCAATGTACCCAGCTATTGGGCGGGGTTTTACTATCACTGTGATAAATTAAAAACAGCAGCCTGTCAGTCTAAGATCTAAAAAGACAGGCATTCTTCTGATTAGGATCCCTAAACTAAAGCTCTGGCCTGCTGCAATGTTGATTTTTGACATACGAAATTGTCCTATCTTTCTGTATTGATCGTTATGGATATGCAACGTCCTTGTGCAGACGCACAAAATCAAATAAACATAAACATGAATACACAAGCACTCATGCAGTGTAATTTAAGTGAAGATTATTAGACTTGTGTTGTCAATGTCATTGAACATGTATGAATAGATTTATGCGATTGTTTACTTCTCTGCAGGGTTACGATATGGGGCCACCACTTGAGAATGAACTTCCAAGTGACATAAATATTAGAGATTTGTCTGCGACTTGGGAATACATTGTTTGGTTGTGTTCTAAAACCAATTTGCCAATCATTGTCAAGGGTGTATTAACAGCAGAAGACGCCATATTAGCGGTCAATCATGGTGCCAGTGCAATCATAGTATCAAACCATGGAGGTCGGGCTCTCGACTCAGCACCTGCAACAGTAAGTTTACTGCACAGTTGGTCTATAATAAAAATAATAACAAAACGTTCTTCTCCATAAAGTTACTTCTCACAGAGGTGATACTACGTCACCTGCTGGGAGCCTACCAAATCACGGAGGTCGAGCTCTTGACTCTGTTCTAGCATCAGTAAGTTAACTGTGCAGATGGTCCGTAATGAAAATAATTTGTGAATTTATAAGTACACTCAAAACATATTCCAAACGCAATTAACAAAAAGTTTGTCTCGGGAACGTTAATTCGCCCAGTAGCTATACTGTGTCACCTCTTGGGAGCGATGGTGAAAAAAAGCTTAAACAGCCTTCATCCAAATTTCTTCGCCATTTTGTCTTGTCTCGATAAAGATGATGATTGTCTGGCAAAACATTGAATATCGTTTGTTAGGCATGTCGACATTTTTCACAAGGAAAGGTATGTTTGTGATGCATCGGAGAGAGCGTTTGATAGGATAATAGCACGTGTTGATGAAACCAAGGTATTAAGCAAAATAAGAAGGAAGGGAAATTATATTTAATCCCCATTATTTCGAACGAGTGTAGCTGCATCGCAGACGAGTGATTCCCGTGTAGCGGCCGTATCCCTCCACTGAAGCCGCAGACGACGGGGATACGACTGCTATACGGAAATCACGTGTCCGTGACGCAGCCATGGGCCGTGAAGGCGGAATACGGGAGGATTATATGCATAGATCTAGTTTTCTGTGAAATAAAACTTTCTGGAATTATATATCGCGCTAAACGCCGGGAAAGAACGATAGGGACTATTTGACAAGAATTCACGCGCTTGTGTTATGCGGTCCTTGTAGGGTCACAGCTAACTTGACTGCGCTTATCTGTCCTCAACTAGAGACTTCGAGCACATCGAAGCTAGTGTTATGGATAATAGCATCTCTCGTTCGGGTTTTTCTGTACAAAGCAAGCGGAAATACGAAAGACCATGAATTTTCAATGCAAGGTATTTATTTGGCATGTACTATAACATCAATTTGAGTGAAAATTCATTTATCAAAAGACTGGCCGTGCAAGCGGGACGTCGCGACATGTTACACTTAGCCGCGGCTACAAAGAACGGGTTGTTATTTTTGTCAATATTTGATCATCATTCAAAGAATTCGGCTTTGCAAACTTTGTATGGAATTTCCAAATCATCAATTATTATGTTTGTAAAAATATCAATTGTTTGTTTACTATTTTATGAATAAAATGGGCTTGTTTAAATATAATGAAGCACGATGTTCGGCTTTGACTAAAAAATCGGTACGACTACGAGCAACGAGTGTCTCGAAGCTCATACGCCGAAAGTTCAAAAACAAGGTACAATTCAGGAAACGTATGCACAATATGCGTAGACAATACAATAACTTGCACTTTGAAATGTCCTGAAAATCTTGTGAACTCTCGTCGTTCTTAAAGAATAACAAGGCAATTCTTCTGATACGTCTCAAATTCGGAGAAATATTTTCATTGCTGTCAGAAATGACGAGCGCTCTTCGTTTCCTCGGCTTGACTCGTTGACTGCTTCGACAGCGTTGATCGTGATGTTGAACTTGAAGCCCGTCAAATTTGCTTCAGAAAACATTCGTTCTGCTGTAGGGATGATTGTTATTTGTCTTGGGTTATCGTCTATGCTTATCATGTTGTTTGATAGGCAATGTCATCGACAGGGGCTCTTTTGACGAGGTAGACAACACAAAATGTCGGCAACATAGCAACGTCACGTATTAAAATGTCAGCTGTAAAAAAATCAAACGATTGATCACAAATCGACGAAAAAACACAAATCCATAAAACTTCTAGTATCGACAGTATATTGTATTTTACATATATATTCTAATACCCCATATTTCCCTTTGCTTCATTACCCTCCCACTTTTGCGTTTCAGTAATTTGGAAATCAGTTCTGAAAAGCTGATTTTGTTTGTTTAGTTCGAAAGTAGTCCAGGTCAAATTTCCACCACATTTTGAACATAGATTCATTGTAGTCGTATACCTGAAGTGTGACGGCATACTATAGGGATAACTGGATTTATGTGTGTGATAATTTTACTAGAACGCATGCATTGAAAATTGTAAACGTATACTCCGGGCAGTCTCACCACATACGATATACTAATAATTATCATTCAGGCTGATTTAGTTGAGTTTTTCTTTACATTGCTCGCCATATCCTAAAATGTTCAATTATCCAGATAGAAGCGCTGCCGGAAGTTGCCAGAGCTATTGGTGACAGAGTTGAAGTCTACATAGATGGCGGAATACGTAATGGCATCGACGTATTCAAAGCATTGGCACTGGGAGCAAAAGCAGTGTTTGTTGGTCGACCTATTCTGTATGGACTTGCACACTCAGTGAGTATCGAAATTATGTATGTATGTAATCTACATGTAAGTCAGATAGCACAAGTTTTAAATAAAACTGGTCTTTATGAAATTTTAAAGTTACAAAGCAAGACAAATAAGAATGATCTATAACCCTAGTGGCCTTCACAAGACCATATCTCTGTAAGTAAAGTGTAGAACTCTAAAATACAATCACAATATCATGAACGCGATCCTTTGTAGAGAGGCCATAACCTCACACTGAAGTCGTCTCATCTATATATATCTGCAAATTTCATCGAACGATCAACTTTCAATGCTTCTTCTAGAAGCAATGTTAACATTGTATGCAACTGAAATTAAAAATTGAGTGCTATCTTAGAGGTTTTGCCCCACAAACATGCGTTTTTGTTATTGTTGATTTGTATTGCGCAGAATGGATTTGATGTAATTACGGGAAAATGTTAACAATTTTAGGGTGAAGAAGGCGTGAACAACATCTTAGAAATATTAAAGTCTGAACTCGTTCGAACGATGCAATTCGCAGGTAAGTTGGTCAAAATAGTAAGTGGACTGATCTTGAAAACTTACGTGAAATTGAACACAAAATATCGATATTTGATATATTGCAAGCAAACTAGCATTTTACACGACTATTCAATAATTGAGGAATATTCCGTTTATCTTTCAGGTTGTCGTACATTGTCGGACATCAAGCCTTCATTTGTAGTGCACGAGTCGTACTATGCCAAATTATAAAGGGTTCCTGCTTCGAAAGTTTGGGATTGAGGAGGGATTATTTCGTTTTAAATATAAACAGTATAACATGGTCTATTTCTTACACTCCCACTTATGCTAAGGAATATCCATAATAACAAATAACGGAACGTAATAATACGGTGTTTTCAATCGGGTTCGAACTCACAAACTACGGCATCAAGTCACTTAGCGGAGAAGCAATAGGCAGAACCGCTCGGCCAAGCCTCATTCTCAAAAAAAGTGGTTGAATTACCGTGCTAAGTTGTTACATTTTTCTGACTGTGACCCCTCCACACGTTGTAGGGTTCAGAAGTACTCACGCTCGTTCATTCACTATCAGACATTGCAAACAAACTCGATCAAAGCATTGACTACATCGCTTAAACTGGGCAAAAGACAGTGTACTAGACTTTTGTATAGGATGACAGCGTACGTAGTTGTTCGTAAGCGGACATGTTATGGCCAACATCCATTTGAATATTTATCAAAAGTGGTAGGGTCATTCTTAAATAAAAGGTGCAAATTTTCAAAATTGATACTTGTCCAAACAACAACCAAACATATGCTACAAAACAGATCTGTCTTTACGTTCACTAAAATATGCGATATGCATACCAATGTTTATTAAATGTGATGTTGTAACTTTTGATACAAATTGAATCAAACAGTTAAACTTAGATATATGATTAAAGTGCAAATCATCAATAAGCTGTCTTGGAACTGCGCAATCTGTTTCACTTCACAGTCATATCTTTATACTTTTGTACTATTATCATTGCCCTTTTTTCATGTCATTCCGGATATATAAACACTAATTGCTAATGGTTTACATATCAATGCACAAGGCCAAACGCTAAA